>SJYA01002171.1:2720966-2785336 GCA_006410615.1 Neotragus moschatus | reverse complement strand
AAAAAATAGTGAAAACTTTCAGTGAAATAATACTTTTAAATATATTTAAAATTCTTTACCCAGTCATCGGAAAAGTCATGGTGAATTATGCATTTAGTCCCCAAGCAGTGCTTGATATGTTTGGATTTGTGGGTCTCTTGTAGGAACAGTGATTTCCCCGATTCTTAAGCCTACTGTTTGTAGGCTATAAATAATGTTGTTTTCTTGCCATATCCTATTGAAAGTGGTATTTGGGTGCTTCATAAAGAAATGTAAGATACTGAGATAAGGTTTATCAGATATTATATTCCTAATGGTATTTCTTTAAAAATCTTAGGCTAGTATACCTATTATCTGACTCTGCTGGGATTCCCTTCAAATCATTTTTTATTTGTACATGTAAATCTAAGATTAACAATTAAATTGTATAGGGGCAAAAGTAACCAGTGCTTTAATTGTCTTACACAGTGTTTTCATTTATACTGTTAGAACAAGTCAGGTGTTAATCCCATTTTTTTATCTACTTTGGACTCATGGAACATGGGCTTTCTGAATCTGTATTTTTGTATTGTTTGTGCCAGTCACACTAGAACGTTGTAGCCATTGTAAATAACTGTACTCTTCATGTAATACATTTGTATGTATATGCATTCAGTAAGATTTTGAAATTTCTGACAAGAAATAAATACAAATAAAATTTTTAGCAATAAAACAGTGTGCTAGTCAAGAGTATTAATATGGTTAGCCTAATTAAGCTTTTTATTGGCTGTAAGGTAATAAGCAGCAATGGCACCCCACTGCAGTACTCTTGCCTGGAAAATCCCATGGACAGAGGAGCCTGGTAGGCTGCAGTCCATGGGATCGCTAAGAGTCAGGCACGACTAAGTGACTTCCCTTTCACTTTTAACTTTTCATGCATTGGAGAAGGAAATGGCAACCCACTCCAGTATTCTTGTACGGAGAATCCCAGGTACAGAGGAGCCTAGTGGGCTGCTGTCTGTGGGGTCACACAGAGTTGGACACGACTGAAGCAACTTAGCAGCAGCAGCAGCCGCAGTCAAGAGTATTAATATGGTTAGCCTAATTAAGCTTTTTATTGGCTCTAAGATAATAAGCAGCCCCTCAGAATGAGGAAACAGAAGTTCTATAGGATGACAAACTTTCTGGTACTGAATTCTAAAATGAATTCTCCAGTGGTGTTTCATATAATTAACATCAAGACAGTTTTCTGAAAAGCATTTTCTAGTAAATACAGCAGTAGGTTATATAATTGTCTTTAATAAAAGCTGGTAAAATTTCATATAGATGATTGAATTTTTCATAATGATGTACAAATACTTGGATGCACGGTGGTTTTATTTGATCAAAGGATATAATTTAGAGTTTGTAAACTCTAAAACTCCTTTCTCTTATCTGTACTTTTTTATTTTTGTGGCATTTGTGAATTTTTATTGATCCTTACAAGCAGAGTTTAAGCTGTAACATCTTCAATTTGTGTAATTGTCTTTTGGTTGAAAAGCATATAATTCAAGTGTATAGAAAACAATTTTGAGAGAAGGCTTAAACTATATGTCTTTAAAATACCCACATTTGGAGTCACATTTGGAGTAGTGGATTATTACTTCTGCTGAAGTTGTCTATCAACCAGTACTTAGGCCCCTACATATTTTGGGTGACAGTTGATACAGGGGATCACTTCAGAGGTTCCAGAATCTTGAAATGCTTTCTTTCTTTATTTTACTTAATTTAGCTGAGTCGGATCTTAGTTGGGTGGGATCTGACTAGGCATGAGGACTCCAGAACAGGGTTAGTAGCCCTGTAGCATTGGGATCTTAGTTCCCCAACCAGGGATCAACCTAGTGTCCCCTGCATTGCCAGACAGACACTTCACTGGACCACCAGGGAAGTTCCTTGAAATGCTTTCTTAAAGCTTTGTTTTAATTTAAAGTATTTTTACAGCTTTGAATATTGGCCATCTGATTTGAGACTTTTCCATATTTTGGCCATGTCATATAAAGTTACTGTATGAACTACTTAAAATGTGTAAAAACCATGGAACCTAGACTTAGTAAAGAAGATTTGGACTTTGGACTTGGTTCTGCCACTTAAGTTTATCATACAGAGTGTCTTATAATTAGAAGGAAAGAAAAATTTATAATTATGTAGTCTTGAAGGCTATAAAAATTAACCAAAGCTTTTAAAAAGGCATTTTGGCAACAAAACCTGATATTCAGTTGGCAGCAAAACCAGTTTGTATTTTTTTACTTCTTTCCTTAAATGTGAACATCTGTATGTTTTATTGCAGAAAACGTTTTGCTTGCAGGATGCCACCCTGGACCCCTCTGAGGGTATCACAGTTATTACTTTGCTAAAATCTGAAAATGTATGTATCCTACATCTTAACCCAAACGTTCCACATAGCAGGTTTATGGGCCTGGATTAGTTCTTAAGGGATTCCAGATGTACTTGCCCTGCCTTTCAGGCATCCTTTTGAGTATATTATGAAGAATGAGCTACAAGTGATTTAAAGTCACTTTTCTTTAGAAACTGTTAAGTTGCATAGTCAGTGGTAGTTTGAAGGGCTGATACTCATTTTAAAAAATAAATGTCCACCATTAGCTAATGGACTGTAAGCTGTACTAATATGTAACACTTGAATATTTAATCTTAAAAGGATGATAATGAGTAACTGTACGGTAGTAGGAATATTCTGCCATCTTTTCTTCCTTCTTCTTTTTCCTCTGCCTAGTGTTCCTTTCCATCCCCCTCTGCCATACTTGATCCAAGGGTGGCTGCATTAATGATTATTCTTTTCAGGTTATAAGCATTAAGGAAACAGAATTTGTTTGGTCAGACTGAAACTGGATGTTGAAGAAGACTTTTGTCGATCAGTTTTAATGCTTTCTACCTGCTGAGGGTCTTAAGTTTTCTAAACCCTGTTAATGTCAGCCCCTAAGAATTTTTTAAGACTGAATTTTTAATTTCTGATATAGCCTTAATATTCTGGGGTGACCAGAAGTGTCATGTCATAACCAAATACTACTTGTCTGGGACCCCAAAATGATTTTCCACTTCATAAGAGGAAATTTGGTAGTAAAATTTTTAAGTCCACACGAAACTGAGCGGATAGGTTAGATGATACTGCTGTCATAAGATTGAGAACTTGTTCACAATAGGATGGCTGTGAGGTAGAAACGTATCAGTGCAATGTGGTAAATGTTAAAATCAGAAGTATGGCAGAGTGCAATGGGGGAGGTTCCTGATTTCTCATTAAGAGTTGAAGAAAGCTTCAGAGAGTTGGATCTTCTTTTGTGTAGGAGTTTGCCAGGAGAGGGTGCAAAGTGGCAAGAATTGAAGGGAGTAAGTGAATAGAAAGGGGAGTGTAGTAGGGATAGTGAGGTGGGGTCAATAGGTTAGGGCCAGGTTGTAATTCTCTGACATGGTAATAAATTGTGAATTCTATTTCACAGACTGTGAGCAGTGAGAGGTTCTCAGTTAGAGATGCAATCTTGTTTATTTATTTACCTTTAACATAAAAGCATTTGGAAGGTATTATTCATGGATTGGAGTGGAGAAAGTCCTGAAGAGACCTGTTAAGGCCCGGTCATGAAAGAAGTAACAACCTTGTTTGAATAGAAGCAAAGAAGAAACAGTGGAGCCTGGTCTAGTCTATCACTTGAATCATCACTGAGTTCAGGGGTAAAGGGAAACTACAATTTGTTGAGTCTCTCGTCTGCCATAGAACTGTCAAGGATGCTTTATATAATACGTTTGCAACTGAATTTACTCATCACTGAAAAAGGAAAAAAACCTTGACTGCAATGAACGAAGGGGAACAAGTCTTAACAGTTTATGAAATAAAATTAGCCTTAGTCCTCAGAAACTGTCTTCAGAGAAATTTGTTTGCTAGTATATATTTACATGAAAACAAAAATTGATCTTGCTGAGTTTTTGTAGGACAGAGCTGTCATTGTTTCTATAACCTCGATTTCTGATGTGCTCTCGTATGTCATTATTTTCAAGAATGTTTGTGTTTTAAGAAAGTCTGGATTAGTCTGTACTTGCCTCATGTGTGGAATTTTGAGAACCAAAAATAAATGGTCAGGAAGACCTCCTTCCCAACGTAGTTTTGTTGAGCACTTACAGGCAAGTGCTGTACAAAGCACTAGATGCTTTGGAAGTGACGCTTGTGCCCTCTGGTCCAAGAGAAACCTATAACCACATGCCTCAAGATTAACCTCATTTAATGACATCATGATTTATGTTCCACTTTATAATTTGTACATTATTTTTATTTACTGAAGTTACTTTTCATAGCAACCTTGTGAAGTAGGTAAATATTGCTATCCATTTTCTTGTGGAGAAAATAAAGTTAAAGATTGTTAATTTTAAGAGAAGGTAAAGGCCGAGATTTTTACCGTATCATCCTTTCCGTTGGTTGGTAATCAGGTTTTTAAAAATCCATGAATGAGATGTTAGAGAAGAATAAAAAATGAATTCAGAGGTGGAAGTTGCTTCAAAGATAGACAAAAATGTATGTAAAGGACAATGACAGCTTAAAACTAGGTACACTCAAAATTGTGATTGTGAGCAGGGATTGAACCCAGGCCCCCTGCACTGGGAGTGTGGAGTCTTAGCCTTTGGACCAGCAGGGAAATACCCAGAGATCTTTTTATTAAATAAAGAGATTAATAAAGTGGAGGCTGGTTTGCCACAGAATGCTGATAGATTTGTGTTTATTTTTTAAATTACAGAAATTTTTTTGGATGTGCTACATGGCATATAGGATCTTTGTTCCCTGACCAGAATCAAACCTGTTTCCCTTCTTCCCTTGCATTGGAAACGCAGTCTTAAACACGGAACCACCGGGGAAGTCTAGTCCTTATAGATAGGTTTATTTTTTTTGATTTAGCAGTATCTCTGAATGGTATCAGGTATCACCTGGAAAGTAAATGAGTATAGGTTAAGATGAGTATACTTCTTCACTCTCACTTCCAACATTGCAGTTGTACCTTTTTAATTACCTGCTTTAGTGCCAGGTTTGGTGCTCATGTTGTCAGGAGGCAGTGTAATCCTGTTGAACAGTGCAGCACTCTGCAGTAGCTTTAGTTTCCTCTTAAGGTTGAGAATAAGAATACTCTTACTGCATAAATATGTAGTGAAGTTTAATATGTTGTGTATAAGTAGATTGCATATACAAAAGGACCTTATGCATAAAATACAGGGGTATATTCTTTGTTTCATTTAGGGGGAGGATCACCTATTCACTGGCAAATGCATTTGAGAAGGATTTCCATAGGAAGGTCATGAATGTCGTTTATCAGGGTTTTTGTTTTTTTTTTAATGTACTTATTTATTTGTGGCTATGCTGGGTCTTTGTTGCTGTGCAGGCTTTTCTCTAATTGCAAGGGGCAGGAGATATTCCTCATTGCAATGCGAGGGCTTCTTGTTGCAGAGCACTGGCTTTAGAGCACAGGCTCAGTAGTTACGGAGCACAGGCTTGTTGCTTGGTGACAGGTGGGATCTTCCTGAGCTAGGGATCAAACTCATGTCTCCTGCATTGGCAGGTGGATTCTTTACCACTGAGCCACCAGGAAAGTCCTAGAGTTTATTTTTTAATCCTGTGCTTTTTTGAGAAAATAAATACAAAGAGTTCCTGGCGAAGCAGAATATGATTCTTATATCAAATGAATGGTTGGTTGCCTGGTTTCTATCTTATTCACATCAACTCAGCTGATTATGGAGAAGGCAGTGGCACCCCACTCCTGTACTCTTGCCTGGAAAGTCTATGGACGGAGGAGCCTGGTGGGCTGCAGTCCATGAGGTCGCTAAGAATCGGACACGACTGAGTGACTTCATCTTCACTTTTCACTTTCATGCATTGGACACTGAAATGGCAACCCACTTCAGTGTTCTTGCCTAGAGAATCACAGGGACGGAGGAGCCTGGTGGGCTGCCATCTGTGGGGTTGCACAGTCAGGCACGACTGAAGCGACTTAGCAGCAGCAGCTGATTACAAATAAGTTTCCAGACGGTTTGAAATAAGATGCATCAGTGATAGCATGTGGTTACTAAGTTAGGTGTGCTTTTATAAAAGTTATTGTCAACTTGGAGGACCTCACTTGTTTTGAGTAGCTTATGCCTTTCAAAGGGTTTTAATATTTGTAGTATGGATATGACTTGTTCTTATACACAGAAACAGTTGGTTGTTCAGTCGCTAAGTTGTGCCTAACTCTTTGTGGTCCCTTGGACTGCAGCACACCAGGCCTCCCTGTCCCTCACCATCTCCCAGAGTTTGCTCAAACTTATGTCCGTTGAGTCAGTGATGGTATCTAACTATCTCACCCTCTGCTGCCCACTTCTCTTGTCCTCAATCTTTCCCAGCATCAGGATCTTTCCAGTGAGTTGGCTCTTCACATCAGGTGGCCAGAGGACTGGAATTTCAACTTCAGCATCAGGCCTTCCAGTGTTAATATTCAGGGTTGATTTCCTTTAGGATTAACTCGTTTGATCCCCTTGCTGTTCAAGTGACCCCTAAGAGTCTTGAAAGTACCGCAATTCGAAAGCATCAATTCTTCAGTATTCAGCCTTCTTTATGGTCCAACTCTCAGATTCATACATAGCTATTGAAAAGACCTCAGAAAGAATTTATTTGCCATCTATTAATGTTTTAGATTGAGGTGAACATTCTGTACTAGTGTCCATATAGGATTAAAGATCACAAACGAAATCCTAATATTTCACAGATAGGGTAGGAGACATGAAGTGTCCATTAAGAACTAGCTGAGGAAAGCCTTCAACAAATAACTATAGAATGTTATAGAAACGCCCTATATTTACAAACCTACTTGGCAGAATTTTACAAAATGCCCCGTACATACTTTTTTCGAAAGATATTGGGAAGAGTAACATTGTTTGAATGATATTAATTTTTTTGAAGTTTTTTTTAATATTTAACTTCGGCTATGCTGGGTCTTCCACGCTGCATGCAGGCTTTCTCTAGTTGCGGTGAGCTGGGGCTGTTCTTCATGTGGTGTGTGGATTTCTCATTGATTGTTGAAATGCATTTAACTTATCAAAGGAAAGCAGAGTCATTAGATTTCAATTAATTTATGGTTTATGGATGTTTATATACCAGAAAATTGACAAAATTATTCTTTTGTTCCTCTTATATTTTTGTTGTATCACACAGCTTGCAGAATATTAATTCCGTGACCAGGGATTGAACCCAGGCCATGGCAGTAAAAGGGCTGAGTTCTATCCACTGGTCTGCCAGAGAACTCCTGAGATATGTTAAAACTTAATAACAGGTTGCAAAGGGAAGACTATTCAAGCCAACAATTAACAGCCCCTGTTGAAAAAACCTTTTAAGTCATGCATTATGATAAATACTAGAAAAATAAAATCTAGAGAGTATCCCTGCTATCAAGGAACAGGAAAGTATCAGTGTCTGTTTACGCTTCCTTCTTTACACGTGAACTACTTGTTTATTCTCCTGACTTCCAACCCTTTCACTCTAGGGAGTAAGCTCACATTCTGCATTTAATGTTACAGAGGAAATAAAAGCCAATAGAGATGTAGTCTCTAAGTGCCTGTCTTCAAACCTCTCTCAGTATGTATACTGATTGTCGAATGCTTCTGGATCCCAGACTTTCTAAGAATCTTAAAATTTTGATAATTCCTTCTCTTTGCAGTGTCCTCTCTTTTTCTTAATGACTTCTTCCTTTCAGCACTTAAACATGTTTTAATTTTTGCCTTAAAAAACCCAAACTCTTAACCTGAGTATTTCACTCTATCCTTTTACAGCCAGATTTTTCATTAACTGTCTTGTGTCTCTAATTCATCTATTCATAACACAAGAGTAGACCGTAGCAGTGGGATGATGCTCAGTGAAGTGAAGTTGCTCAGTTGTGTCTGACTCTTTGCGAACCCATGGACTGTAGCCTACCAGGCTCTTCCGTCTATGGGATTTTCCAGGCAAGAATATTGGAGTGGGTTGCCATTTCCTTCTCCAGGAGATCTTCCCAACCCCAGGGATTGAACCTGGGTCTCTCGCATTGTAGACAGATGCTTTACTGTCTGAGCCACCAGGGAAGTCCCTGATGCTAGATTCATAAATTGTTTAGTCGCTAAGTCATGAGTGACTTTTGCTGTCCCATGAACTGTAGCCTGCCAGACTTCTGTTTATGGGATTTTCCAGGCAAGAAGGAGTGGGTTGCCATTTCCTTCTCCAGGGAATCTTTCCAAACCAGGGATCAAACCTGAATCTCCTGCATTGGCAAAATAGGAACCTGAATATTAGGAATCTTGTATTGTAAATTAAAGAATTTTGAAGATTATATTGAAAACTGGTGAAACACTGAAGATTTTTAAGTAAAAAAAGAGCAACATAAAACTTAATGTTTTAGGAAGATCTTTCTGGCACTGTTGTGGGAAATGAAGAAAGTATTGTATTTTGGCACAAGGAGACCAAGAAACTGTTTGAGTAGTCCAGGAGAGTAATGATGAGTTCTGAATTAAGGCAGTGGTAGAAAAAAGAAGCGATGCAACAGATTCAAGGGAACTAATTACATCTTCCCTTTACAAATGTAGGAATTACGTCTTCCTTTACAAATCTAGTATTAATTGATCTTTCCAATTCTGAGCCAGTGCAGAAACAGTAATATTTTATACATCTAGCACTTGGTACTCTTGCCTGGAAAATCCATGGATGGAGGAGCCTGGTGGGCTGCAGTCAGTGGGGTCACTAAGAGTTGGACACGACTGAGCGACTTCACTTTCACTATGCATTGGAGAAGGAAATGGCAAACCACTGCAGTATTCTTGCCTGGAGAATCCCAGGGAAGGAGGAGCCTGGTGGGCTGCCGTCTATGGGGTCTCACAGAGTCGGACACGACTGAAGCAACTTAGCAGCAGCAGCAGCACTTAGTACTAGCAGCTGCAGCTATCTTTTGGAAATCAGACACCATACTTGGCTTGCATTGACTGATTAAATTTCTGTATCAGATCTATGATACAGGTGGATGCATATGAGGATATTGAGGCATGTGGTCATACAGATGGAGCTAGGATACCTAATTCACCTTGGCTCTAAGGCTCATTCTAATCCAGTGTGCTGTTATTCCTGTGGCTGAAAAACATGACTTATGTATGCTTTTATGCCTTGTAGTGTTAAGCACATAGTAGTTATTCAGTACTTGGAAATATTGTCTATTTAGTCTGCGTAAGAAACGTTTCCAAGAAGAGAGTGGTGTTTTGGGTGATGGCTATGGTGTGGTTGTAAATAACATATTTCTATATCTCCTTTTCAGATCTGGATGGTGCTCTACTCTCAGGGCCAGATTGTGATAGGAATGTCAATGCAAATTTATTGACTGAACCCAGCTCTGGTCAAGAAGGAGGTGATGCTGGTAGGTACAGTAGAATTTTAGGAGGAGTACCTTTAAGAGGATTTGAAGTTTTGGAATGTGTATGTGTTTATCAAGGACCTACAGCAGTTTCTTTTCATTAAAGGAAAGTGGTAGGTATTAATATAAGCACTTTCAGTCTGTGGCAGCTAATGTTGATTATAGAATTTAGAAGACTGGTAAATACATGAACAGGTGTTTCTTCTTCTTTGAAGGAGACATGTTAAAGCTCTTAACTATCAAAAGCAATTAAGTTAATAGATTGTGGCTTCTAGCTAGTGTATAGATGGGATGAGAATGGTAGTTATCAGAATGGTTGACTAGTGTATTTTAACTAACTTTGATGTAAATAGTTTGGTTGTTGATGACTATAGAAAATACCAATTCTAAATAGTGATATTTATAACTGCTTTGTGGGAAGTGTCCTGCACAAGAAGACAAAGAATCCATGAGTATTCCAAAGAATAATATAGGTAAATTAAGAAGGGAGAAAGCTTTCTTTATAGAATGTCATGCTAATAAGTGTAGAAGAATGATAAAATACGTATTTTTGCAACCTCCAGTGGAAGTAGTTCAAAATCATCAGATAGTAAGCCACTATTGATAGGTTCATCCCATGATGAAAGTTTGTTGTAATCATCAGTCTTGATTATATCATTGATCCAAATAAAGAGGCATTTGCTTGGCTATAGTTGGAAAAGTGAATATGTAGTATGGTTTAAATGATATTCTTAACAATATAAAAATTCTTGGATGTGATAAAGGCACTGTAGTTTATGTAAGAGTTCTAAAAGATACTGTGTTGAGGGGTAAGATGGTGAAGCATGCAGGTTGTTTTCAAGTAGTACATAAAAGGTGTACATGTGCATCCACAGAGAGAAAGCACTTGGCAAAACTAACATTTGTTGAAGAAAGTGATACAACTTCTATAGCTTTAGAAATCTTTTAAGCAGTTGGGACAACAGTGGTACTCCTTACAGGGGCTTTTGAATATACGGTGTGCACAGACCAAAATTTAGCTATAATTCTGAAGAAACTGCCTTAAGGTGGTTTTTCCTAACTGTTGAAAGAAGTTATTTTAAAAAAAAAATGTGTTTTTTTTTTTTTTTTTTTAATTGGCTGCTTTGGGCCTTCTTTCCTGTGCACAGGCTTTCTGTAGCTGCTGAGAGTTGGGGCTTCTCATTTTCGTGGCTTCTCTCGTTACGGAGCAGAGGTTCTGGATGCATGCTGTGGTGCAGGGGCTTAGCTGCCCCGAGCCATGTGGGGTCTTCTCGGATGAGGGATCAAACCTGTGTCCCCTGCATTGGCAGGAAGATTCTTAACCAGTGAACCACCAGGGAAGTCACTGAATGGTGTATGTTTTGGACATTAAGAAATACGGAGATGAATAAACAGTCCTTGCTGTTAGAGCTTACTTTGTTTTGCTCATTTGGACAAGAGCTATGAGTCATAAAACTCAAAAGAAGTGTGAAACTTAAAATTGATTAACCTTCAGAGGCTACTACTCCCAACCTTCCTCCTCCTCCTCACACACACAAATGTGGTGTCTCACTTTACCCCAAAGCAGTATTGCATTACAATTAAAGTATGTAATTATGGATTCAGAGGACTTTCCTAACATTAGAAAACTGTAAGTGAAAGTATTCCCAGTACAAAACAAATTACGGTAGTAGTAATGAATCACAATTTTTAAATACCTTAGAGGGTTTTTTTGTATTGTGGATATTAATACTTTCACTTTTTCCTTAAGAAGGAAATCTTAAGTTCTTTTATTTTTATAAGAGGCATTGTATTTGGCAAATAGATACAGAAAATTGAATTCTTAGAAAACCTATTTGGCAGGCATTCATTTATAAAATTGTGTGTATGGGAGAAAAATTGCTAAATTCCTGCACAAGTAGGCTATGCATATATCCTAGAAAGGAGTGTTCAGACAGAGGACATAGTAAGTTCCAAGTGCAAAGGCTTTGAAGTAGTAGCCATTTTACCAACGTGGAATAACATAGAGGCCAGTGTGGTTGGAATAGAATAACCAAGAGAGTGGTTTGGAAGCAAGGGCTAGATCAGTTAAGGCTTTGTAGTGTAGTGGTAGTCTTTGGCTTGCACTGTAAGATTGTTAGTCCTAGCAGACTTTTTAGTGGAGTAGTATCTGATTCTGATTTAAAGTTTTTTAAAACTCTGCTGTGTTGGGAATGAACTCTAGGAAGGCACCACAGTGTGAGCTTGGTGACAAACTGATGGCTATTGAAAATAATCCAAAGGTAACAGTTGCTGATGAGTTGGGATAGTGTGGCAATAGTTATGGGGGATTCTGGATATGTTTACATTGCCAAAGGAGTACTTTCCAGATTTTTATTTAAGAATGAAGTTAGAGAGATTTTGGTAAACTTCCAAATTCATTGTTACCTTGCCCTCCAACGTGTCTGAAACCACAAATAGGGGTCTAATAATACAAGAATTTTACTTTTGTAATTACCCTATATTTATACTCATCATCCTTAGCCCACCTTTTCTGTACTTACAGAAGACTCTCCCATTCCACAGCTGGGCTTCAGGGTGGTATAAGTCTTCAGTGGCAGAAAGGTTAGAAACAGTAACAATTCAAAGGGTAGTTTCATGTAGGTTCCACATGCCATTAAATAGTATTTTTACTCTACTGAATTTTTTTCTGTGTTTAAATTGTATTTTAAACTTCAGTTTGTTATTTATTCTAATACCAGGATATAAATTAGGATAATAAGGTATGAGGCCATCTCAGTTTTAGACTAAATAATAGTTTTTTAATGTAACTATTTATATTAGGCTGTTCTATCATGATGCTGATAAAATAGTTTTATATCAATCTTTTTAATTCCATCTTAATTACCATCATTATATCACAATCACTTTTTAATTGTATTAGGTCCTTCACATGATTTCAAGTATGGCCTGATGCCTGGCCCTTCTAGCGATTTCAAGTATGGATTGATACCAGGCACTTCAAACGATTACAAGTATGGATTGATACCAGGTGCTTCTAACGATTTCAAGTATGGATTATTGCCTGAATCTTGGCCAAAACAAGAAACTTGGGAAAATGGCAAGTATTAGTCAAAACATCTACAGAGCTCTTAATACTGTTTTTATCAATTAATTAAAAGTTTCCACAGTCTGGGTTTTAAAAAACTCAGATGATAGTAGCCATACAATAATCCCTATTCTCAGGAATAGGCAAGCTTTTGACAAGTTTTCTGTTTAATGTGTAATAATAAGTGCTTTTTTGTTGTTGTTTTTAATTCTCAAAAGGTGAATCATCTCTAATCATGAACAAGTTAAAATGCCCTCATTGTAGCTATGTAGCCAAATACAGACGAACACTAAAAAGGCATTTACTCATTCATACGGGAGTCAGATCATTTAGCTGTGATATTTGTGGAAAACTGTTTACTCGAAGAGAACATGTAAAAAGACATTCCCTGGTAAGTAACTTTAACTGATTGTTGAGATAAACTGTGTGTGTTTAAGGTATTTTAACACTATTACCTGCAAATTTTTGCTTTAAACAATGAATGTTATTTGTGAAAGCAGTACTGAACTTCATACAGAAAGATAATGGTATATTTACTTTGTTAAATGGGAGGTTTAATTTCAGTAGTTCAAATGTATTATATTGTCTGTACTGTCCTAACATTTGGTTTTTTTTTTTTTTTTTTTACTTAGGTGCATAAAAAGGATAAAAAATACAAATGTATGGTGTGTAAGAAAATCTTCATGTTAGCAGCCAGTGTTGGAATAAGACATGGATCTCGGCGCTATGGTGTTTGTGTAGACTGTGCAGATAAATCACAACCAGGAGGACAAGAAGGTGTAGATCAGGGACAGGATACAGATTTCCCTCGGGATGAAGAATATGAGGGGAATGGTGGAGGAGAAGCTGATGAAGAGCTAGTTGATGATGGAGAAGATCAGAATGATGCATCTCGATGGGATGAATCAGGAGATGTTTGTATGTCTCTTGATGACTAACTGACCTACTATACTCCTCAAGGATGCTGCATTTGGACATAATATGAATCAACAATTTGGATTGTTGAACTTGAAGGCTTGCAAAATATGGTACATGCTGGATGGTAGTTACATTGCTGTGAAAACTGTAGGGTCAAAGCCTTATAGCAAAAAAAAATTTTTTTTTATATTTGCACAGGACTGTACAGCAAACAACCTTGTGGTTGAATTACATGGAGTTCACACATCTTCAGTCAGTTATCAAAGTAAAAATATTTTTTATTTATAGGATATACAGTAAGTATTTGGATCCTCTGAAAATATAATACCTGTTCTTAAAAAGCTTACATTCATGTACCACTTTAACATGAATGAAGAAAATTCATTAAGAGTACAGTGACAGCTGACATAATTACTCTGTCCATCAAACCACTCAGGCTAGTTTGTACTAGTAGAGTTTTGTTTCTATTTTTATTTTTATTAATTTTATTTTTTTTAATACAGATTTTCAGTGAGGGGCCTTTTCAACCCCATTGGTTCTACTTTTCTGTATTCACTTTATTTTGCTTCATAACTTAAACCAAGTCTCTTCTAGTCTTAGGTATTTCTCAATTTTGTGCTGATGGGCATGTTTATAAGAACTGGAGAGGTAATTTATTGGAATGAACTGACTTCCTCCATTCCCCCCTTTCCTTCCTGACATGAATTTTACTACTTTATAAATGAAGAATGATGTTGCAGAGTACCATGGTGAGGTTGACAAATACCACTAAAATGATTATGATTTAAAAGTAACTTTCTCCTGCTGCTCTAATCTGATAAATGGTTACTATATGATGTTTTCTGACAAGGCATTTGGTTTTGGGTATCTGTTACTTTGGCACTACTCTTGTTTGCTTCTTTTTATTTTTGCCAGTGTACTATACCTCAGTCCTATTTGAAAAGACAGAAGTCTAATTGAAAGAAAAGTCATAGAAATAATAAGTAAAATGATTTGTTTTATAATTTATCCTCCATGTCCAGTTTGGTTAGCTTGTTATGCAATATAAGTGAAATATCAGGTTTTTACTCCTGTGCCCTTTTATCATTAAATGTAACACAAAAAGCGCATTCTCTTTTGTTTCATACTTATGGGGTATTCAGGGTTTGAAATTATAGATAATTAATTTATTTTTCAATTCCTTGAAATCACTACATCTTGATATATATATATAGTATTTTTAGTAGTCACCATGATTCAACAATCTGCAAAAGTCTTAGAAATAAAATATTGCGAGGCTTTACAATTTATTATTCCATTCACTAAATTCTTCAGGATACAAGGGATGATGTATTAAGTTAAAATGGCCAGATTTATTTAGTCTGACAGATGAATTAACTGATTGACTCACAGCAGCATTTCACATAATTGATATGCACAATGTTTATCAGGAACATACTATATATTATATAAGATTGAGGGATATCATATTTTCAGCTTTCTTTTAAATAGAAATTGAGTATATTTTCCTATTTTATATCAGGTAACAAAATGCTTGCAAAGTACACTTTGACAGACATAATCCTTTTGGTGCTCCATCTGATCAAAGTTGAAAAGACTGGGTTTTTTAAGAGACAGGCTTTCTTACTGTCTCCGATTTCAGTAGAAAGATGGTTTAACATTAGACATTGATGCTTCTGCTTGGATAAATCAAAGATAGAGTATAGTTACATGGTGAGATGCATCACTTGTCACCTAAACTTGGTCATAGTTTCTATAAAACGGAAAAACTGACATGAACAGTTTTGATTTGGTTTTTGTTTAAGACTGAAGAGTACATCTTTTTCTCAGTGTTCTAGACAAATGAGTAAAATGTAATTCTGGTGGGGTCCAAAGTAGACGTTAGTTGGGCAAAGATACTATGAATGGAAAAATATTTTAAACGTAAAATGTTCTGCTTTGTGAATATGTAAGTATAGTATAAAGATTTCTTTCATCCCATTTATCCCTCTCCTTTAAAATAAACCATAGTTTACAATTGGTAGATCTGTCTATATATAAATATATATTAAAGAGAAAAGATATATATCTGAAAATCACCTAAATCTGCTTTATTAGACTACAGTTCACTTATTGCATAGAAACTGGACTTGGCTTTACATTCTTAATGTACTTTTACTTTTCCTTAAGATATGAATTTAACTCTCTTTAAACTGAATTTTCTTTACTACTTAAATTGTTTATGTATATCTGGTAAATTATGACCAAATTTTTGTTAGATTGCATACAGTAAATTGAAAATACACACTTGGTACACTACGGATTGTTGTGCTTTTGTTTTGGTTTTAGTTGGAAACAAGATTTGATGTAGATGGCTTGTTACTGTTAATTTAAAATATTCTATAATTATTGTCTATTACCTTCTGTGTTGTGTTGTGACAGATTTGGCCTATATTTTTAGTCAACTGAAATAATTAAGAATTTGTTTTTAGAAAGGTAATCCAAAGGAAAAATGTTTATACTGTTGAATATATTAGCCTCAGCCTATATAAAAATCTTCTTTTAAAGTAAACATTTTACCAGAAACAGAATTGACAGATTTTTCTACTTGCTGACTGCCTAACTTATTTTGTTTCGTGATCTTGAAGGGACTGCCTTTTCCCTTCTGGGTCTTTTTTAAAAAAATAGTTTAGTACTAAGGTATACTACTGGATGTTTCTATTTTTTTAAGTATATTCTTTTTCTGACTTACAGTACAGTTTCAGGAAGTTGATAGATACTAAGAACTCATGATTGGTCTCAGAGAGGTAACAATGGAATACTCATCGTTTTGTCTGTGGTGCCCTGGCGGAATTATGTGTTACACATTTGCTGAATTTTTCTCTTGTAACTTATATTTTAAATGAAAAATATTTTAGATCTTTTATTTAATGAAGGGGGAGAGTATAAACTGTTTATTTCCTATTAATTTTGTAGTAACAGACCCTCTCATATAAATCAAGATATCATGTATTATTTCTTAGGAGTCTCAGAGGCAGTTACTTCCGTACAGCCCCTGCTTTTTCACTGTTATTGGCCCTTATTTTTCACATTCACTAGATATTTTGCTAAATTTCAGCACCCTAGCAATTAAGAGCTAAAAAAGAAGGGAAACATAAGGGAAAATGGAACAATAATGCATAGCTTTGAAATCTAGGGGGAAAGCATGAGCTGTTTTTTCGGTAGATCCATCCCGCTGAGGAAGAGTGAAATGAAGTTTATTCATGTATATAAAGCACTCAGAACACTGCCTGGTGCATAATAGTGACATGACACATCTTAGTTGTTTAATAATACAAGAGAACCAAGGGGGAAAGGGGTGGAGGAATAGAGAATGCGGAATGAAAAAATTGGGGCTTAGAAATTTGTATTAATACAATGTTTTATAAAAGGCCTGATGATGACTAGTGTAAGATTGGGAAAAGTGTGATGGAAGATGGGTCTTAAAAACCATAAAATTTAAAACCAATAAGTTTTATTATATTTTTAGGATATTGTCAGCATAGGATGAAAAAGTTATTTTTCTGAATAATTCCAAAACTAGCTTTTTTTTAGTGCCTGCACATGCCATTGCGCTTTACCTTATCAAATCCCCTGTAAGTAGGTGCTATTGTCTCCATTTTATAGACAAGGAAAGGTTCCATGAAATTGCCTAATTGAACTAATGTAATAGTCACTACAAGGTAGAGCTGGGTTTTGACCAGGTCTGATTCTGAAGCCCGTGCTCTGTTTAGGGGGCTCTGTTGCCCCTACTTTTGTAGGATTTTAGCTCTTTAAAGTGGTCTGTCTGTGGAAACATATTTTCCATATAAAACAGCTATCTTAGGAATTTGAGTGTCTGTCTAATCCTTCCTCCCCCAAATGTCCTTAACTACTCTTGCCTCCTAATACAGCAATTGTTACACCACGTGGCTATAAACAAGATACCCTTCAGTGTAGCACATGCTATTAATTGGCTGTAGCATTTTCATTTTAAAAGGATGATTTTTAACTGAAGAATTAGATATGAACCCATTTTTGTGCCATTCAGTCACCCAGATCCTTAAACTTAACTATGGTACAGAAAATACATGCTTAGAACTAGCGTATTTTTTCTTAGTCACTGTAGAATTTTAAATGGAAAGGTTTTTTTTTCCCTGCTGTATCCCTACTTTCAAGTGAAGTTGAGCCATTCAAGATATTTAGTTTAAAATGTTTTAGGGATAAGCACATTTTACAAGATGTTTTGTAGCCCTGAATTTTATGACATTGGGTACTTAAAATTTGGAGTATGCTGCTTGAGAACAAAGTTGGATTAAGGAGAAGATTGGTTGAGGCCATTATGAGATGGGAGAATCAGCATTTTAAAAACACTGTAAACAAAAGAACACTTTCTGCCTGCTGTTTGTAAAAGCTCTTTGGGAAGATCTTTTACGAAGACCAATTTTTAATGTAATTTACCTACCTAGTATAAGTGTCCTAAGACATGTATGTAAACTTCCACAATGTTTTTTTTTTTTTTTTTTTGTCTGTGTATTTAGAAAATACACATGAATCTTTATCAAACCTAAAAATATAAACTTGTGAGCACTGAACTGCTTCTGGCTTTGTGAATTTTGTTGACTCTGATGTTTAATCCAGATTGCTTTTAACAATAATTTAGACTAACTGGGTATGGGAACTCCTTTGTAAACTTTGACTTAATGTATAATTCAGATACCTTTGTATTGTAGAATATTAAGGTTTATCTCTTTTATGTGAAGCTGGATAAAAGGCTCCAACTACCTCCTAGCAGTAATTCTTGGAGAGCTGCTTTAAGTAATAGAAAGCAGTCATTTATAATCAGCATATCATTTGTCTTTCATCTGTATTACTTTTGGAATTCTCTACAGGTTGTAGAAAACATTGAAATATTTTCCCTGAAAGTACATACTTTTGGAAATGGGTTGAAAACCAAAGGTAAACGACTTCACCTATATTTACTGCATATATAGCAGATTAGTGGGTTAACAACTTTCAAGTCTTTGAAACTTTAATAATACAGAAAAGAACATTTTTTTGTGGTGATGGTGTTAAAGTAATAGAACAAAGGAAATCAGAATGACTGGATACCCAGACTTTTAATTATTAAATGAGAGTATTGATTTAGTTTGGAAAATGAAGAGGGGATGCCCATATCGCATACAATTCCTAGTGTCTTTAAAGTTCTAAAAGAACTCTCATGTGGCAATAGATATATTCTAATGGTTTGTGTAGATAATATTCTCTGTTCCAAAGGGTTAAGATTGGGACAAAAGATGAAGTGGGGATTACTTGAGGGAAAAAACCCCTTCACTCAAAATTTCAATTTCAAAATAAATTTTTTTGGTTGTGATTTTTCTGAACCATTGTAGTTACCAACTTTTTGTTTTGCTTAGAACATTGTTAAAAATTATGTATAAATATCTCATGAAGCACATTTTGACACCAAAATGGACATAGCTAAAACTTAGGAAAATCATGTTTAGCTTTATGGAAAAAATTACTTGAACTTTTTTCTTTTTCACGGAAAATCCAGACCAATGTTTGGAAGATGGTGTAGGAAATTCAGTGATTGAATCTGTAATTAGATAAGAAAATTAAAGCTCTTTTGAATTTTAATAACTATCTGAACTAAAGAAAATTTTAAAATGGAATACAGGAAAGTTAAAGTGAATAAAATATAGGTTCTGTAGTTGCATGATGCCTTACATGCTATTAATACTACCTTTTGAAATCCCTGACACCACCCCCCCCCGCAACAGTCTTTGGCAATAAAGTACTACTCTTCCAAGCATAATTAGGTATGTTTTAGTCTTAGTGAAAGATATGCAAAGACATTCCTCTTGAAACATCCTCGACAGTTGTTGAGAGGACAGTATATAAAATGGTCTCATTAATTTAATTCTTAGAAGTAAAGACACTTTATAAAGATTTAAGAGTTAACCAATACAGAATTGATGCCCAGGGAGGTCCCTACAATGACTTTACAGTCAGTTTTAGATCAGGGCTCTTCAACTTTCAGTATCTTACCTGTAACAAATTCACTCAATAAATATTTAACATTTGGGAAAACTTGAAATTAAAGACTATAAATTATATTCAAATAACAGTCCTGGCACATAGAGCTCAAAATTATTTTCTAAGTGAATGATTAAAGACGTAAACATTTTTATGGCTTTTGCCTGCTAGTATCTCATGGCATACAGTTTTCAAGTCGATTTTCTTTAGTTTGTGTTGTGCCACGTGTAGGATACGTGAGGTCACACTGGGCCCTAGGTACCCCTCAGTACCACCATAGGTGTCTATACCCAAAGACGTAATAACCAAACCCAACCTTTGGCAAATACTACCACAGAGATCTCAATACAGATAGTGATTTTTTTTTTTTTTTAAGCTACGCCATCTCCATAACATAAGTGACAAGATTAGATACTTGCTGCAAAATTTTAATGACTGGCATAGCCATCACTAACATCTAAATATCTTAATAGTGTATATAAGGAAGATATGAAGAAACTAGAAAGAAAACCCTATTGGGGTTTATTCCTTCATGTAGTGTAGGCTGCAACAGTGGTACAGATGAAGATGTGTGGACCTGATGTTTTACTTACTGATAGAATTCTTTGTATTTGTGAAGAGGCATGTTGGATGTTAGCATTTGTATTTTACAGTGGGAAAGACAAATGTGTTTATCTGTCCCTTGTTCTTAGTCATCTACTTTAATTTTGGTAGCTCCTGGATTCCTAAACAGAGATGGTAGTATTTACATAGAGACATAAGTGATTCCCCAAAGCAGGTTTTACCACACTAAATTTTCAAGTAATTGCCACTTAAATCATTAATTAGCTCATTCCAAAGAATGGCAATTATGAGAGCTGGATCAGCCTCCAAGAGTTCTAACCCAAGGTCTTATTAGACGTCTATGGCAAAGAAAGTGTGAAGAACTTACTTTAAGTATTACTTTGTGTGTGTGAGTTGATCAGTTATGTCTGACTGCGACCCTGTAGACTGTAGCCTGCCGTGCTCCTCCATCCTTGGGATTCTCCAGGCAAGAATACTGGCGTGGGTTGCCATTTCCTTCTCCTGGGGTTCTTCCCAACCCGGGGACTGAACCCAGGTCTCCTGCATTGCAGGCTTTACTGTCTGAGCCACCAGGGAAGTCCAAGAATTACTTTAGTTCTAGGTAAACAACTAGAATTTTATATATGTAGGTGTAATTTTTCTTTAGTTGGTAGTCTTACATTTGCTTCCTTACAAGATTTTATTATTTCATAGGCTTCAGGGCATTTACCGTGGAGTCCTACCTTAGACTTAAGGCAGTTTTTTTGCTCCATTAATCATCCTAAACTTTTGCTGTGTTCCTGCCTTCTGAAGGTTGCTGACTTTGGGGCACCCTAATCTGTTTGCTGGCCGCCTTTGTTACTACTGGTGACCTATACCACACTTAAAATGTAAGTTCCCATTCAGCCAATGGACTCTATTCTTTGGTCATACCTGTGTTCAGCAGATATATTGAATACCAGTTTGTGAGAAAATGATTACCCATGATGGATAATGGAGTCACATTGTGTTCACTATTTTACTCTCAACCATTTGGGATGGGAAAAGATGCAAAGTTAGACAATCAGGGAACTTGTATTAAAGAGGCCTTTAATTTCAGTGATTTTTAAGTGATTTAGTGGAAGGGTCGAATGGCTGAAAATATAAAATGGTGCAGATTAAGTTAGTAATGCATACACAGCACTTTGCCTTCTTCCTCTTATGTAATAAAAATAATACTTTCACCTTGAAAATTGACTACTTTCTACGTGCCTCCCATTTCTCTGTCAGCTATACTGGACAAGTCCGTAGTATTAGACAGGCTCTTCTTTTTTTCAGAAGACCCAACTGTACTCAGGGAAATGGACACCTTAGTATAGAGTCTCTGTACTGTTAGGGGGAACTAGATGATGAAATGACTCTACCTAGAGCTCTCTTATCCAATAAAAGTTGTTCACTCAATTGCAGGAACTTGGGGCTGATGTTCATTCCACATTTTTTGAATAGGGAAAGAACATCACCTCTCCTCAAATGGTGAAATCACAAGCTTCTGTATTCTTCCACGCCCCCACCCCAAGTTATTCTTAAGTAGCTTAACATTTTACTTAATTTTGATGTATTCCTTTTTTTAAAACAGGGCATATTTAAATGAATCACTCAGTTGTGCCTGACTCTCTGCAACCTTGTGGAGTACAGCCCACCAGGCTCCTCCATCCATGGGATTTTCCAGGCAAGAGTACTGGAATGGGTTGCCATTTCCACTGGATCTTCCCAACCCAGGGATCGAATCTGGGTCTCCCGCATTGTAGGCAGATGCTTTACCGTCTGAGCTACCAGGGAAGTCTGGCATATTTATGCACCACTAGAATTAATCTCACCTCATTCAAAATTCCAATCATCTAGTTCATATTCCATGTCTATGTGTGTTGTATATTTTACACTTTGCTTTTCAGTCTGGATTCTGATAATCTTTAATAGGAGTCAGCAAATCTTTTCTGTATAGGACCAAACAGTAAATCCATCAGGATATATACTGAGGAAGGATATGCCTTCTTAACATCAATGAATTATTTCTTTTCTAGAATTACAAATCTGGGGTAACAAGATATAACACTTCAATGGCACCATTTTATTTTACAGTTTTTTTTTGATGTAAACCTTAAGAATGTTTTTTTGTTTACTGTGTTTTATTTTCTATTTATTTGGTTTTGGCTGTGTTGGGTCTTTGTTGCTTTGCACAGGCTTTCTGTGGTTGCAGCAAGCAGGGGCTACTCTTCATTGCAGTGCATGGCTTCTCCTTGTGGTGGCTTCTCATTACAGAGCACAGGGTCTAGGCACGCTAGCTTCATTAGTTGGTCACACAGGCTCAGTAGTTGTGGCTCAAGCCCTAGAGCACAGAAGCTTGGTAGTTGGAATCTTCCCAGACCTGGGATCTAATCTGTATTCCCTGCATTGGCAGATGGATTGTTACCCACTAGCCACCAGGAAAGTCACAATGTGGACTATTTTTAAAGTCTTGATTAAATTTGTTAAAATATTGCTTATGTTTTCACAGGTTTTTTTTTTTTTTTTTTTTTTGGCCACTAGGCATGTGGGATCTTAACTCCTCAACTAAGCACTGAACCCCCACCCTCCTTGCACTGTAAGATGGAGTCTTAACCACTGGACTGCCAGTGAAGTCCTCCTATGGCACAGTTTTAGATGCCACCTTGGCTGTGATGAAACAAAAAGATTTTAACAAGAAATAAGATAAATATATCCCAGTATACAGAGTGTCCCCTCCCAATCCCTAGTTGCTAAATGAGAAAAAAGTGAAAGTCGTTCAGTTGTGTCCAACTCTTTGCGACCCTGTGGCCTGTACAGTCGACCCTGTGGCCTGTACAGTCAAGTCCATGGAATTCTCCATGCTACAGTACTGGAGTAGGTAGCCATTCCCTTCTCCAGGGGATCTTCCCAAGCCGGGGATTGAAACCAGGTCTCCCACATTGCAGCTGGATTCATTACCAGCTGAGCCATCAGGGAAGCCCAAATAAGAGAGAATATGGAGAATATGTCAAATTCAGAAATATATTCAGGGCTTTAAGAGGAGATTTTAACTTGCTGATAAAAGTATGTACACTTCTAAATTAGACTTTTATTGCCACTTAATCCTACCTTTACCCTATGTTTATATATATACGACATTGAGTTCCATAGCCTTTAGAATGTAAGCTAGGAGTCTACACTTTAAAAAGGTGTACTTAAGTCAGTTAGACTTGTGAGTCATCTTGGACACAGTTTGAAAATACTAAGCTTGTGAGTAACTGACCCCAGATATGTGACCTGAAAAACATTCTATCAAGCTAAAGAAAATTTCCCAAACTAAAGACATACTGAACCAGAAGCCTGTGTCATTGTTTCAAACACATTTAATTCCCCATCATGAGCCCCATTGAGGACACTTCTGTGTGGCTCAGTCTCTTGTAGTAGACTCAAGTACATGGCAAATGAACAGATAACTGAGCACAATTATTTGTCAAAATTTTTCTTCAAACATTTTAAGCATTTGTCTAAAATAGTTCCAAGAGTCTTTCCTCAAGGTTAAAATTAATCACAACAGATGGTACTGTCCCATCAAGTGTGTCAAATATATCTAGAAAGGACACAGTGATGGAACTCTGAGAAGAACATAGTCATTTGAGATGACAGCGGGGGTGCTTCTCTGGGCATCCTATTCTCTCCTCAACCCACTGCACCCTAGGATGCAAATTCAGTATTTAAAAATGCTTTCTTAAAGGCCACTAATGAAGTTGCCAGAGCCCCACCTCTGCATCATTTCAGTTAGTGACTAATTTCCTTCACACACCTGTCCTCTTACTTGACCCTGTATGCACCAATATTTTCTTTGCAGGGCTCTCAATGTTCTTTCCCATGGGGGCCGGTGAGTGTGTGTGTTCAATTGCTCAAGCGTGTTCAACTCTTAGCAAAAGCCCCATGGACTGGAGCCTACCATGCTCCTCTGCCCACGGTGTTCTTAATTACAAATGGTCATAGTGACTTAAACGTTGGTTGACCTCTGTCCAGAGTTTACAAGTACTTGTTGAAATGGCACTGTGCATTGTTTGATCCACAAAAGATTTTCAATCACATTCTAATTTGGATAACTGTTCTTCAGTTTCTCGTGGATGACCATGAGGGTCTTTAGATTTACATTTTTGGTGTATGGAGTCTCATGATCATAGCAAAGTTACTTTTAGAAAAATTATAGCCTTGATTTTTTTGAAGCTATTCAAAAAATGCGTGCTAGCCATGTAAACACAATTTGATGAGGTGATGTCTAGCTGACTTGATCATGTCATATCAATATGTATGTATCTCTCTTAACTATGCAGACTAATAAAACCTTCAGACTGAAGGGACCTGAGAAAAACATACACATTTGTTATCCAGTCTCTGCTTGAACTGATGCCATCAGTATTCATCTCAAGCTCATAGAGCGTCTGTATTAGGTTGAGATCCTTCTGTTAGTTCTCTAAACTGAGTTGAGTTGAAATTTGCTTATTCCCTCTTCCAATGCCACATGAAATCCACATAATGCCCCATGTAACTGTGGAAACTGAAAAGCAAAGTACATATTTTAGGACTACTTAGGGCCTTAAATTTTTCTCCTAGAAAACAGTATGTTTTCTGTCCTGTAAGTATAAAGGCAAAAATCCATACTGTTCATTCTTTTCCAGTTTAATGTTTCATTCTTCATTTTTAGAGCTAAGAATCAAATATTTAGTACGAAAAACCGATGTCCAAAAAAAGACTTTATAAAGTACCCAGAAATATTTCTTGTAAAGTAGAATATTAATTTGCTGGCACTGGTATATAACACTGAAGATTAAACTTGCTTCTCTAAGATAAGGTTTAAGTTTGCAGCTTGATATAAAAATTTAAATGTTACTTAATCCTAGGCTTTCAAGAATTCATAATTAATTGATTTCTTAATGCAATATAATTTTATTGTATAAATTTAATGATTGAACTCCCTTTAGAAAATGTATTACAAGGGAGATAAGAGTAATTTTTTTCCTTTAATTGCATTTCAGATCATATTCTAAAAGCAATGAGAAATATTTTTATTAAATTCTTATAAAACTTCAGGTCCTTCAGGTCCAAGCCATCCCTCTCCCCAAGCAGCAGGATAGATTTACAATTATGGCTAACTTGTTATTTTTATACTTAGTTTGAAAAAGACTACAAGTACAGTCCTGGTGCATTTTTGTCACCAAGATGGAAGACTCAGAATATTGTCTTTATTAGGTAGCCAGTTCAAGTCCCCAAATTATTGAATGCTCATTGGCATAATAGTGTCAGTGTGTGAACTCGAAAAATACATGAGTTGGGAATATCCATAAAAATAGTTATCCAGAATGAATTTTGTAAGGTTTACTGCATGCTGTCTGAAAGTTACCACCGTATCTTTGTTTCAGCACAAAATACAGGAATATGAGCTGAGGATCTGAGGACATTTTGCCTGTGTAGGTAATGAATTTCATTGCAATTTTTCATCATTTATGGATATGAGAAAGGGACATGTTTTCACCTTTTAAGCATTTCTCACTGACATCATGACAGTTTGTTTTAAACTTTAATGTGAGCAGTTTCTTTATAGTATCATTGTAACTCTAATCTAGACCTCAGAATGGCAGGGGTTTTTTAGTTTTTTTGGAAACTAAGCTTAAATGATGCAATGTAATTGGCAGGCAAAAATGAATAAATTTGCATTGTATAGTTGGCCACTGTCAAAGTCCATTTTCTGCATATAATGACAGTGAAGAGACTTGAAAAATCAGATTTGAGAAAGTTTCCAACATATCATATTGTCATTAATGTCCTGCTTTTTAAATAGAATCTTTTTTTAATATTTTTATTCATTCATTCATTCATTTATTCATTTTTGGCTGTGCTGGGTCTTCATTGCTGCACATGTACTTCTCTAGCTTTGGCAAAGAGGAGCTACTCTCTGTTGTACTGTGGTGGCTTCTCTTCTGGGAGCACAGATTCCAGGGAATGAGGGCTTCAATAGTTGCAGCTCCCAGGCTCTAGAGCCACAGGCTCAATAGTGGTACACTGGTTTAGTTGTACTGTGGCATGTGGTATCTTCCTGGATCTGGGATTGAACCCATATCTTCTGCATTGGCAGAAGATTCTTTACCACTGAGCCATCAGGATAATTCATCAACCATCTTCTATTTCCACCTTTATTAGTATATTAGTATAATTAATTATTGGAGATGAATAATGAGGCAACCGCAAAGGCAAAATCTGGTATTCTGTATTTTCTTAGAGACTGTCGGGCTCCCCTAGTGGCTCAGATGGTAAAGAATCTGCCTGCAATGGGGGAGACCTGGGTTTAATCCCTGGGCTGGGAAGATCCCCCTGGAGGAGGACATGGCAACCCACTCCAGTATTCTTCCCTGGAGAATCCCCATGGACAGAGAAGCCTGACAGGGTATAGTCCGTGGAGTCACAGAGTCCGGACACGACTGAGCGACTTAACACACACCACACAGAAAGCAAAACTTATACTGTTGAAGAAAATTGTAAGCACTTGAAATTGTACTATGTAATTGAGTCCCATCATAATAATTTAAGTATGTTCAAAGTATTTTCATTGTAGGATTAATAATTAGAATATGGTATATATTTAAGACATTTTATAGTTTAGTTTCAGAGTTGAAAGCTTTCCAAAGCTTCTGAAAAGTAAAGGTATAACTCATTTATGTGTCTGTCTCATGGACATTAGAGAAGGGACTTATATATAAATCTTAAGAAACAAATTGTATTGAAAAGAGTATTCCTTAACAAAAGTTTTCATAATCTGTAGACATGATGTAAAAAGGTTTCAGAGTAAACTATAGGATTTCATAGGAACTTGACTTGTTCAAGCAGGTCACTTTGGAAACTAAAGAGTGTTTTCTTTAATGAATCCAGTCTACTTGGTATATTAGATAATTATCATCATTCAGTTCATGTCTGTTTCTTTAGCTCTATTAGAGACCCTTTGTTCTTTCTTTGGTAAACAGTGATGTAAATTATCATATATGCTGCTGTATTCTACAGTGATTAATTAGCATAAGCTATTCAAACACACCAAAGCATTTCTATTTTAAAATCCATCCTTGAAGAGAAAATAACACTTTATAAGATAATTGCTAGTAACTGTATTCATTTTCTATATATCTGACTTACAATGTGAATTTTAAAAGTGAGCATTTTATTTGCACATTTCTTTTCCCTGTTTGCATTTTTACTCCACAGTCTCCATTCACTTTTTCCAGTTCCTGCTTTAAGCCCTTGCTTACCATCATCCGATCTTCGTCTGACTCTTAGGAGTTATTTTTCTCTAGCTAAATTCTTTTAAGTAAATCTAGCTGTGTTTTAGATATAAATATAAAACTATTCAAATTCACTTTTGGTGAATTTGAATCCTTTTTTTTTTTTTTTTGCCAAAATAATCCCAATTAAAAAACTTTTTTATTCTAATGGAAACCATGTAAATGTACTGCTTGATTCTGAGTACTTCACCTCCAGGAACTGTTTCTTCTTAGTGAATTTCTCTCTGCCTTAAATTTGGCTATTTTGCCCTGACTATGACCTTTCTTATTTCNTTTTTTTTTTTTTTTTTTTTGCCAAAATAATCCCAATTAAAAAACTTTTTTATTCTAATGGAAACCATGTAAATGTACTGCTTGATTCTGAGTACTTCACCTCCAGGAACTGTTTCTTCTTAGTGAATTTCTCTCTGCCTTAAATTTGGCTATTTTGCCCTGACTATGACCTTTCTTATTTCAGCCTAACTGGCTAACAAATGCAAAACAAATCTCAAAAGAGGACCATTGTTTTCACTTCTAAATAACCTTCTTCAGGGATTTTCAAGCTATGCTCTGGGATCCTAAGAGTCTTTGAAGATGCCTTCCTGGGAGTGGGGTAGGTGGGACCCTTGGGCCTTCCGCCAAACCTCTAAAACAGCTTCACTTTATCCTGCTATGTTTCCAGGGCCCAGTAATTAGAAAAAAAAAAAAAAAATTTAACCAGCAACTTAATTTAAAAACATTCATGAATAATTCATATTTTAGTAATTAATGATAGTAATAGTAGCTTTTGTTTATAGAGGTTTGTCATGTGCCAGACTCCAAGTGTTTTCTAACGTTAATCTATTAATCCTTAAAAGAACCCTGTAAGATTAAGCATTTTTGCTATTCCTATTTTACAAAAGAGGAAACTGAGACTTAAGGGTATCAAATAACATTCCCAAGGAACCACAGCTACTAAGTGACAGACTCTGACTCAAATCTGGGTGTGCCAGTTAACATATTAGTTTAAGTCAAGAGTGGCAAATACTAGGTAAGTATGCTCCCAACTTGTGCTCCCACACCTGAGGCAGACAGAAAACTGTTTGTTACTGATCACCAACACAGCCTTAGAATCCTTCTCCACAAGGTACTATGGGCAGTCACTCCTAACCCATTGGTATTGGCCTTCAAGAGGAGACTCATCTTCTTACCCTACTTTAACGTATTGATTATAGAAAAACACCAAATTATCTTTGATCCTAGATGAAACTATTTGATGAACAAAAATCTGTAATGGTACCATCCTCATTCTTGCTAACTTCTAATAGAGGCTGTTTGTATTTGTAACTTGTATAAATTCATAAGTTAGTTACAAACACTATAACCCTCAAAATCAGGATAGTTAAGGTTTTTTAAGTTCCTCTTTGCCTGCCTGTGGGAACAAAGACCTAAAGCAATTTATATTCTTAACCTAATATTTTAGATGTGAGGTGGAGGTGGTGAGGGAGAGGGTGGAGAACTTATGACTGAGGTAAGTCTGCCCGTTTCTATATTGTAGAACGCAGAATTCAGTGGTTTGAATAACTTTCACTATTTCCACTACCAGCATGCCCTGCCCAGGAATGTCAGAGCCACAGGATTGGGTGAATGCCCAAACATTTATAAAAGGAACACCCACGCCCAACCCCCAGCTGATTTTTCAGTTCTTGCCAGGAGGTAACCAGTAGTTCCTGTGCTGTGCCCATTCTTACCAGAGAAAGCTAGGTGCAATTTAACTTTTTCCTTTTAGGTCCAAGACTTTTAAAATGACTCATAGTAGTTTCTGCTCAAGATACGTCAAAAGAGATCCAAGACTATATTTAGGAACTTGCTATGAAATTACCTGTCAGTTGCAACCAATTTTTCCAATGCAGTATATATATAGTCAGTAGCAAGTAATTTATAATTTTCAATACACAAAAATAGCTTGTCATTTTTTGTTGTTAACTGGTATCAAAATCTAGATTTCCTTAAATGGATGGACATCCCTTCAGTGAAGTTATATAACATTTGTTTACCATACACATTAGTGTAGCTGGATGACCTTCATGTGACCCATTATCATGGAACCCATTAACTCCTTGTACATAGGAATGTTTGAATCTATTTGAATAAAGTTTCTTCCTAAAAGCTATTTTTGATGGATCTCTAATTATTTGTAAAATTATAAACTGCTAGGCAGTGATAAAGAGAGTAAATCACAGTGACCGGGTTTGATTTGACACTTGGATGAAGTGAAAGTGTTAGTCACTCAGCTGAGTCCAGCTCTTTGCTACCCCATGGACTACAGCCCACCAGGCTCCCCTGTCCATGGAACTTTCCAAGCAAGAATACTGGAGTGGATTTCCATTTCCTCCTCCAGGGGATCTTTCCAACCCAGGAATCGAACCGAGGTCTCCAGCATTGCAAGAAGACTCCTTATGTCTGAGTCACAAGGGAAGCCCTATGGCTACTAACTAGGACATTATATCTGGGGTTTAAAAAACCAACCTCCTGCTGATGAGGATGTTGGAAAATTCTATGTGTGTAGTGTATGGTGAGCTCCACGTACCTCTTTTCTCCTGGCTTTTACTTTTGTTAAATGAGAGAATAAAGCAGCCAATTGTAAACTGTTCTATTCCCTGGTGGCTCAGTAAAGTGTCTGCCCACAATGCAGGAGCCCAGGTTCGACCTCTGGGTTGGGAAGATCCCCTGGAGAAGGAGGTGGCAACCCACTCCAGTATTCTTGCCTAGAAAATTCCATGGATAGAGGGGCCAGGTGGGCTACAGTCCATGGGGTCGCAAAGAATCGGACACAACTGAGCATATTCACTTTATTCCTAAGTGACCAGGACTTGCTAAAAAAAGAAAAAAGACAACCAAAGCCATTGACTGAATTATGCAAAAGAGTTTTACTTAGGATTAATAGCCCACATGAAGTGGAGACAGGAAACCTGACCTAAGAATTGTGTGATGCTAAGATTAAGATTATCAGAAAGGAACACTATAAGACTAGAGATGATAACCAGGGTTATATTAAATGGTGATTAGAAGCAGTTAAGGTTTGATGAGAAAGGTTTAGTTATGTGTATTTCTTTGAAAAACTTCTTCCCCTTCATATTTCTAAGTCACTGTGTATTAAAGCATCTAAACATTAAAAGTTGAATTTTTTTAAACATGCCACTGCAGTTACCTGATGCTACAACATACTAACTGCATGAGAAATATTCTACAGAGATTAAAAATCCTTTTGAATGTTAATTTACAAACATGTATCAGTGGCAAGTACCATGAGCTATAAACTGACTAGGCAAGAATAATGGAGTGGGTTGCCATTTCCTTCTCCAGGTTTTGAGTGATATATGCTGATAAATAACCATATCAGTAATTTACAAATGGCGTTCTGGTGGATCTGTGTTTATGCCTACAGGTGGCAAAAATATGTAGACTATCACCCTTGTCTAATCTTTATCAATCCATCAATCTATTGGTTGATCTATTTCTATATATTTAAACATGTGGTCATATATTATGTGTTCTGTTTTACAATCTTCCCTTTTTTTATTTAACAATACAGTGACTCTGGTAAAGAATCCACCTGCCAATGTAGGAGACAGACCCAGGTTTGAACCCTGGGTCGGGAAGATCTAGAGAAGGAAATGACAACCCACTCCAATATTGCCTGGAGAATCCTATGGACAGAAAAGCCTTGTGAGCAACAGTCCATGGGGTTGCAAAAGAGTCAGACACAACTTTGTGACTAACCAACAACAATAAACATCTTTTTATGTTAATAAATGTGGGTCTACATCATTTTAACAACTGAATTGTTTTTGATTGTGGGCTTAAAAAAACCTTCACTTCAAAAATATTAAACTATCCGTCTACATTGCTTTCTGGTTAAGCTTATCTCAAGCGCAGTAGTTGCAAACTTTTTCTATAAAGGGTCATAAATATTTTTGGTTTTGTGAGCCATACAGAAGGTCTCTACCACAACTACTCAACTCTGCCATAGTAGTGGGAAAGACATTGACAATACTTAAAACTAATGAGTATAGCTGTGTTCCACTGAAATTTTATTTACACACACTGCAATCTGAATTCACATGATTTTTATATGTCCCCTCCCCCAAATAGTTTTCAACCATTTAGAAATGGAAGGCCACTCTGCCTCCCCTCGGTTTGCCAGTTCTACAGAAACAGGGCACGTCTGCTTTGAGCTGCAGGTGCTTTCCTTCACAGGTTTTGTCTCCTGCCATGAAGTATATCAGTGTCGCACCAAAATTTCTTTCAGTTAGATACTAGCCTTCTTTGAAAGTGTTCTCTTGATGGTACTGAGAATCCCTAAGGAATAAAACAAAAGCACCATACCTCTGACTTAGCCTCCTGTTTCTGTCCAAAGGGCTTCCCTGGTGTCTCAGATGGTAAAGAATCCGCCTGTAATGCAGGAGACCTGGGTTTGATCCCCAGGTAGGGAAGATCCCCTGGAGAAGGGAATGGCTACCCGCTTCAGTATTCTGGCCTGGAGAATTCCATGGACTGTATAGTCCATGGGGTCGCAAAGAGTTGGACACGACTGAATGACTTTCACTTCTGTCCAAAATCTAAAATCATAAAATTCGGAGGTAAGATGAACACCTTCATTTCTATTTTAGAATAACAGCTATTTCACTTTTTCCAGAAACTGTTCACTGAATGTACTAATATATTTTATAAATTCTCTTTCCTTGTAAAAATTTCCCATTGCTTTATAGATTTACTGAGACAAAACTGACTTGACAGTGAAGATCTTATGTGTGTGTTGTCCTGTGGAAGCCACACTGCATTACATATGCTGCTTTTTTATAATTTGCTTTTTAATTGACTGCCACAAAGAAATGTTGCCTATTAGTAGTGACCACGTATTTAGAAATGTTTGTTTGCCATGTACTCTCTCCAGGACCTAATACAAACATCTCATTTAATCACCATAGAAACCTTTGTGTAGTAGGTGTTTGTTGCTTCAGATTTTAAAAATATGGGTCACTCATTTCTCCAAAGAAAAGCATGAAAAGCTATTCAACATTACTAATTATTAGAGAAATGCAAATCAAAACTATAATGAAAAAAACTATAATGAGATTAGGTGTGGTGCATACATACAATGGAATATTGCTCAGCTATTAAAAAGAATGTAATAAAGCCATTTGCAGCAATATGGATGGACCTAGAAATTGTCATCCTGAATGAAGGAAGTCAGGGAAAGAGAAATATCCTATGACATGGCTTATGAAATCTTAAAAAAAAAATTGATACAAATGAACTTATTTGCAAAACAGAAATTGACAAACATGGTTACCATAGGGGAAGGAAGGGGAGGAAGGACAGTTAGGGAGTTTGGGATGGACATGTACACACTGCTATATTTAAAATGGATAACCAGCAAGGGTCAACTATATAGCATGGGGAACTCTGCTCAATGTTATATGGCAGCTAGGATGGGAGGGGAGTTTAGGGAAGAATGGATACATGTATATGTATGGCTAAGTCCCTCTGCTGTCCACCTGAAACCATCACATTGTTAACTGGCCATACTTCAATATAAAACAAAAAGTTAAAAACAACAGCAACAAAAACTATGGGTCAGAAAGGTAAATAACCTGTTACGTGCTAGCTGACAGCACGTGAATCAGAATTTAAATCTAGTTTTGTGAGTCTTCAAAGCCATGAATGCCCTTGAGCAGTGCTAGCCTTCATTCTTACAGTTTGCCACCCTGATGAAGTATAATTTTTGATATAAATAAAAATTATTTTTAAAATTAAGCCCAACAAACTATTCAAAAAACTCTCCCTGAAAAGAAGTATGTTTCTGTTTTACAATAAACACACAAAAACTTTTAAAGATTTATTATCTTACCTGTTTTGTAGATTTTAAAATGTAAATGTATAGATCATTTTTTAACATGGTCAAATAGATCATTTTCTTTTTTTTTTTTTAACCTTCCCCAATTCAAATTTATTAAAATAGTCTCCTAGGACTTCCCTGGTGATCCAGTGGTTAAGACTCCACACTCCCAATGCTAAGTGCATACATTCGATCCCTGGTCAGGGAACTAGGATCCTGAATTGCCCTGAAGCATGGCTAAAAGTAAAAAAAAAAGTCTCCTATTTTCAATATTTTTCATAAAGTACACCAATCTCCAAGCTGTTTATAAGATTGCTTAGAGACTTATTTAGAAGAAATCTTTGTCAGAGGATCAAATTTAGTATGGTTTTGCTTTCATTTCAGTCCCAATAATTTAGAAAATTTTACAATGACAGTCTTTTCCTCATTACAAGTCTTGATACCTGAATTTATTATGCTCAAATTTAACTTCACTTTTGAACAGATTCAGTTACCCTTGAAACTATGTTTCATGCTTATCAGTTGCAGAGAAACCCGTGAATTGTGAAAGAGAGCTCCTTTTCCTAGAGGAGCTTAGATTACTGTCTAAATTCTTAGCTCATATCTTAAATGATTTCTTAAATATTCTTATTAATTCCCCTTAAGACATTAAACTTAATTCAGAAATTGTATCACTTCTCTGACAATGGATGATCCATATGCTGTGAAGGAACTGGCTAAAATTAGTTATTTAGGTATTACTGTAATTGAAATTTATAATTGCCAAGTAAGTTTTCTTGGTTTGCAGCTAGGAGTTGGCCATTAGGACTTCATAGTATCTTTTTTTTTTCTTCTTTAAATGTTTCTTGATTCCACAGAGTTCCTTATTCCACAGCCTTCCTTGTCTCCTCAAGGTGGACTACTACTGAATAATGCATACATTTAATTTTACTTACATTTCTCATGTGTTTTTATGACTAGAAGTGCAAAACCATAAGATTTTAAAGTGAGAAAAAAGCAGTATATATAACTGATCGAGTTTATGGATTTTGTGGAAAAAAGTATACATATATAATACATATAGTTATGACAAACCTAGACAGTGTATTAAAAAGCAGAGACATCACTTTGCCAACAAAGGTCTGTAGTCAAAGCTATGGTTTTTCCAGTAGTCATGAACAGACGTGCGAGTTGGATCATAAAGAAAGCTGAGTGCCAAAGACTTGGATGTTTTCAAATCGTGGTGCTGGAGAAGACTTGAGAGTCCCTTGGACTTCAAGGAGATCAAACCAGCCAATCGTAAAGGAAATCAACCCAAAACATTCACTGGAAGGACTAGTGCTGAAGCTGACGGTCTGCTCTTCACCTGATGTGAAGAGTCAACTCATTGGAAAAGACCCTGATTCTGGGGAAGATCGAAGGCAGGAGAGGAGGAAGACAGAGGACGAGATGGCTGGATGGCATCACCAACTCTATGGACATGGGTTTGGGCAAGATCCGGGAGATTGTGAAGGATGGGGAAGCCTGGCATGCTGCAGTCCATGGGGCTGCAAAGAGACAGACACAAGTTAGTGACTGGACTGAATTGAACTGATATATATACACAGAAAAAAATACTGGAAAGATCATAAAGTTCGAAGTGGTTATTCCTGTGTGGTGGGATTAATGTTTATCAGTTTCTTTATATTTACCTTTGTGGTTTTCAAACTTTTAACATGAACATTTACATTAGAAAATAATTACAGGGTTACTTGTCATCATTTTGTTGTGCTTCATAGATACTGCATTTTTCACAGATTGAAGGTCTGTAGCAACCCTGAGTCAAGCAAGTCAGTCAGCACCATTCTTTCAGTGGCATTCCATCACTTCGAGTCTCTGTGTCGCATTTGGGTAATTCTTGAAAGAATTCAAACGTTTTCATTATTACTATATTTCTTACAGTGATCTGGGATGGTGATCTTTGATGTTATTACTATTACTTACTGAAAGTTTGGATGATGGTTAGCATTTTTCGCAATAGTTTCAAATTAAGGTATGTAGTGCACTGCTTTCTGAACTTCCCAGGTAGCGCAGTGGTGAAGAATTTGTCTGCCAATTCAGGAGACGCAGGAGACTAGGGTTTCATTCCTGGGTCGGGAAGATCTCATGGAGTAGGAAATGGAAAACCACTCCAGTATTCTTGCTTGGGAAATCCCATGTACAGAGGAGCCAGGTGGGCTACAGTCCACAAGGTCACAAGAATCGGACACAACTAAGCATACATACACACACCCACTGTTTTTTAAGACATAATGCTATTACACACTTAATAGACTACAGAATACTGTAAATACAAATTACATATGAACTGGGAAACCACAAAATTTAAATGCCACCCACTTTGTTTCGATATTCATATCTGTTTATTGCATGGTCTGGAACTGAACTGGCAGTATTTCCAAGATATGCCTGTATTGGGTGGGGCGGTGGGGGTGGAAACAACATAGATCTGTTACCTTTTACTTAAACACACTAGCATAGATATTTTGTGGCATAATTCTGAAAACGTTACTTCTGACTGAACACATAAATGTAAAAAAATACAGCAAAATATAATTACTAAGCCATTGACCTTATTATAAAGCACTGTAGAAAATAAGGACACAAAGAAAACTCCAAAACATGGGAACTGAAAGCAGGCAGCTGATGGACAAATGGTGGGAAGACATAAAGATTTTGAGGGTCACTTCATATCCTTTCTCTTTTCTTTTTTTTTTGGACGGAATATTTCCTGGAATGAGAGAAAAATAATGAAAAGCAAAAGATTTCTGCATTTATTATTTAGAAGATTAAGTGAACTCTTTAGTTACAAGCATTGATGATTATGATTTATCCATTTGAGGAAACATTTTTTGAGTAAGGATATGTAGAAATGGCTTCCCAGGTGGCACTAGTGGTAAAGAACGTGTCTGCCAGTGAAAGATGTCAGAGACATGGGTTCATTCCCTGGGTTGGCAAGATCACCTGGAGAAGGGCATGGCAACTCTCTCCAGTATTCTTGCCTCGAGAATTCCATGGACAGCAGCCTGGCAGCCTACAGTCCGTGGGGTCGCACAGAGTCAGACACGACTGAAGTGACTTAGCACACACATATACATATATAGAAAGAGGCCCTAAAAGGGGCTCAACAAAGCCAATGAAGACCTAAGTGAACGAATACAAAATTCAAGCCTTATGTTTCATTTCTTGACCTTGGTGATAGTTACATGGGTGTTTCCACTTGGTAAACATCCATCTAACTCTATATTGGTGTTAAAATTTGTGTGCTTTCCTATATGTGTTACAATTCAATTAAAAATTTTCTACTTAAAAAAAAAAAAACACTTCATCACAGCTCTGCTTCTGTCTTTCTGTGGTGCATTACAGTGACCCCTGCACGCTGTTCCCCAGAACGTTTCCTCCATACCCCAGCTCTGGGCCTCGCCAGGCACCACAGCCCATCTCCTGGGCTCAATGACTGGCGGGGACACGTTTCAAGCAGGGCCACGGGTGCCCTTCCTAGACCGCTCTCTGCAAGTTAGGGGACTGTTTTAAAATATGGAGATAGGGTTGGTATATTTTAATATTTCCCTAGATTTTAAAAATTTATTCAGTTTTTTAAGGATTGATCTTTGTACAAAATTAACCAGTCTAAGTCAGAACGTTATTCTTCACTTTCTCAATCCCTCCTTTTCTCAGTCCTCTGTGGGATGGAAAGGAAAGCCTTTCATATCCTCACATTATCAACACCTTTTCTTGGTTAAAACGTTAGGTTATTTAACCTGAGAAAAAGGGAAAAGGTCCTCCACGATACCTTTTAATTTTATGGGATCCATGTGACCCAGGAAACTTGGACCTGTACAATGCAAAAAAAGGGCAAGACTACAAAAAGAAAAAAACTTTTCTACTCCTCCAATATCAAGCACTCAAATGACAAACACTATTAGCTATATGTCATCTGTGTTTGTAGGATCATTTGCTTTAGGCAGAATGAAATTAAATAATAGGTCTGAGCCAATTCTGAAGACTTAGTCCCTCCAACCCAGGCTTTAACCCTTTCTGAAGCTTTCATTTCTAACCTTTTAATCCTCTTCACAATGTGCTGACGGTCATCCTGGGAATGATTTATACAAGGAGCCCACTGGTCAGGACCATTCAGCTGTGGCACTACCTTCAGGCCTGGAAATGAACTAATTCGTCTCTGTTGCTCTTTTGTGTTTTTCTGGATCCTCTTTATATGATCCATACCATATTTAACAATATATGTATGTATCAACCAACACAAAACTGTAAAGCAATTATATTCCAATTAATTTTTTATATATGTTTGCTGCTAAGTCATTTCAGTCGTGTCCAACTCTGTGTGATCCCATAGATGGCAGCCCACCAGGCTCCGCTGTCCCTGGAATTCTCCAGGCTAGAACACTGGAGTGGGTTGCCATTCATATATATCAAGCAACACATTATTTACTCAGTTCTGATTGCTAGGAGCCAGAGGGCTTAAAGGAGAAAAAGAAAACAATAGACACAATGCTACATGTGTCAAATTTTAGTTGTCTCAATTGCATTTAATATTATTTCCTCTACACTTAAGCACCCTATCTGATACTGGAAAAAATTTTTCATACATTTCTTAATCTTCATTGATATTTCCCTTGTTGTGGTACCTTGAATAAATCATGCAATATTTGCTGATATATTGTGTATTTGCTAGCTCCTGGGAAAAAACATTACATCATCTCTGTGAAGAAGAACTGGTTTATTTACATATTTAAACACCAGAACCAGCTGATTGATGCATGTATATAAAAGCATATTAATAATTTGAAATTACTAAAGAAACAAGAATTGGGTTGATTTATATATCGGCCTCTACATTAAACATGGAATCCTATAACCAAATATGAGTAACTTCCTTCATTTATGGTTTTTCTATATGCTATACTTTTATAATATCTGTACGTGAACCCTCCATGGATAAGGGTCCAAAGTAGTTGTGTGTAATATAAATGCTCCCCCCCCCAAATCATTAGGAATGCATGCCGTAAGCAATTTCAAAGAGCATCAGAAATTATTCCATTCACATAAAACTTAAAACTTCTAAATATAAAAGGTCATCATAAACATAAAAAGACAATGATTGCAAATTTATGACATAAAAATTTACTCTTGTTTGTGTGTAAAGAATTCTTTTAAAACCATAAGGAAAATACAAACAAAATAGGTATAGGCCATAAGCTAGCAATTTACAACAAAAGACGAAAAATATAAATGACTGATAAATGTGTGCAAAATATTCAGCTTCATTAGTGGCTGCAGCATTGCCACATAACACAGTAGGATGCATTTTTCATGTAACATCAATAAAATCAAGGTTTTTTTTTTATTAACTAACTATCCATGATATGTGAGAGGGCTTCCCTCATGGCTCAGATGATATAGAATTTGCCTGCAATGCAGGAGACCCGGATTTGATCCTTGGGTTGGAAAGATCTCCTGGAGAAGGAAATGGCAGCCCACTCCAGTATTCTTGCCTGGAGAATCCCATGGACAGAGGAACCTGGCAGGCTACAGTCCATGGAGTCCAAAGAGTCAGACACAACTGAGCAACTAACATATTATGATATCTAGGATGCTGGGAAATGAGCACTCCTATATACTGTTAATATAAGTAAAATGCTGGAAACAAGAAAACAATTTGACCATGTGCATTGAATTCATACCTTTGATCAAGTGATGCAGCTTCTAGGAATCTCTTCTAAACTATTGTAGATTAATTCAAGGATGTATGTAAAGATAGAGATCACAGTAATGTACACAGTTGTGAAAACTAAAAACAACCTCAATGTCCAACAATCACAAATAAAGAAAACTCAGGCTAAGAAAGTATTTAAACACTTCCAAACTCACAGGAAATAAAGTGCAGGGCTGAACTCAAACGCAGGTCTGTCTGCCTCCAGTTCCCCACCCTTAAATCCCTCAAGCTTGTTGTTTCCCTGAAACTTTCTTGAGGTGTCTCTCAGATTCTACCATTTCTATTTTTTCTGAGCTCAGGATAGACAGTGGTTTCCTGTCTCTCCTGTGGCCCAGCCTCAGTGCTCTCGGGTCCAAGTAAGATTTCTTGGGGTGGGTGTCTGAACAACAAAACATGACCTTTGACCCCCTCTATCATATTGGGTTGAGTCCCATTCTGCACCAGTATGAGATGCGGAGGGAATCTCTCTCTCAGGCCATGCAGCGGCTGAGTCCCAGTGCTGGCAGGCTGGCAGGAAGGCACCCTAACCCAGCACTGTGTCATCAAGATGGCACACGTCAGAGCATTCACTGCTGTTAGAGTACGCTTATCACTCCCTGCCCGAGGAGCCAAGAGCCCCTGCCAACCTGCCCTGTCTCTCTTTTCTCTTTTATTAACAAAGTATTTTCTTAGCACAGAAGCAGTACTTCTAAAAGCCTCTAGTTCCTTTGCCAAACACTCTGACAAGGAAAGACAATGGCTAACGTGCTTCTCACAGGTAAGAACACACAGGCAGAACTATCATCTCTAAGCTGGATTTCTGGGTTCCTCAATACCTGAATCAGCTGTTGTAACCGAGAATGCCAAATGTCTTATTTTCCCTGCCCTGATTTGAATACCAACTAAATTTAATTAGCCTAAGCCAGTGATTTTCAAAGATGGCAAGATCACCTGAAACTTGTTAGATATGCAGATTCTTGGGCCCTACTCAGAACTGTCTGGGTCCTCTGGAGGGAGTGAGTACAGGAGGGTGGGGTGCCTAAATACACCTGGTCACAGACCCTCCAGATTCTGATTCCCTCAGGTCAGAACCATTGCTCTAAGCTTCCGCCCCTTCCATTCCTCGCACTGCTGGACAACTTTAATCACACCCTTCTATGTGGCTCCATTGTGTTGTTATATTACGTTATGACATTTAGTTGTGAGTCTGCATCCCCCTGCCCCTGCCATTGTGAACTCCTTAAATAATAGAACCTAGGTTTTTAGGCATTCATATTTCAAGGGCAAGCACAGCACTTGGCACTTACTAAATGTGTGTTAAATGAATATTGAATAAGTTGAGACATTAAGAAAAGGGCTCTCCTGGTGGCTCAGACAGTAAAGAACGTGCCTGCAATGTGGGAGACCTGGGTTCGATCCCTGGGTTGGGAAGATCCCCTGGAGAAGGGATTAGCTACCCACCCCAGTATTCTTGCCTGGGAAATTCCATGGACAGAGGAAGCTGGTGGGCTAGTTTGTGGGGTCGCATAGAGTCAGACATGACCAAGCAACTAACACTCCACTTACAATAGACACGAAAAAGTCTGAAACCGCAGGCGTTAGCGGGAGAAGACTATCCATCCACACAGTGCACGACCATCTGCAGTCATTTTCTCGGGTTTCCAAAAGCTGCTTCTGTATCGTCTTTCATGGATTTCACTCTATCTCTTACTGCTTCTGAATTTTTAGCAACAGTTCTCTTAGGCACACTACCTTGACCTGCAGTTAGTTACAGCTCTGTCATCTTGATCACATCTTTCAGAGATCTTTTTTTTTTTCTATGTTGAAATCTAAGACATTGTTGAGTGTGAACGTGAAGTGAAACTGTTTAGTCGTTCAATGTCTCCAACTCTTTGCAACCCCTGTAGCAAATGGACTGTAACTCACCAGGCTCCTCTGTCCGTGGAATTCTCAGCCAAGAATACTGGAGTGGGTTGCCATTCCCTTCTTCAGGGGATCTTCCCCACGCAGGGATCAAACCTGGGTCTCCTGCATTGCAGGCAGATTCTTTACCGTCAGAGGTTAGCTAGCGTTTATTAAGTTCATACTACTCATTTATTTAAGAAATATGAATTGAGTGTCTACTACATGACAAGCATTGTTCCAGGTACACTATGAAATAGAAAAGACGAAACCCTGTGCTCTGTGTCTGGCTCTGAGCTGGGTGTTTTCTACGTTGTGAAAATTAACTTGTGAAGTGTCATGATGCACTTTAGCTTAATGGGGGAAACGTCTAATTTACATTCATCTCTTTTAACTCTATTTTGAATGGCAAAAGGGGCCATCATGTTCTTACTAATTATGCCATATCCCTTTATAGATTGTAAAATTTACCAAATTCCTTCTCTGGCTCTCAGCTCTTCATTATCCAGCATGGAGTAGGCACTCATGAAAACTGCACCCCAATGGATTTCACCCAGCTCTCCCTGTTTATCGAGTGAGGTAACTAATAGTATTCTGCAGCCAGGCAGCAACTTGAATAAGACTGTTAAAGGTCCTGGGTGCCCTTGCAATTCTTGTTATTGTTAAGATGACAACCACATGGCACAGGACTTCAAGACTTCAACTTGATTTCTAGTCCCTGTTTAATCTGGGAACTACTGAAGAGCAATGATGAAATTTTAAATCTAAAAGTTTTCCTATTTAAATAGTATTTTTAAAAACACACAGTAAGATATTGTTTTCCTGTGGTTAAAAAAAAAGATAACATAAAATTTACCATCTAAACCATCTGAAAGTATTCAGTTCAGTAGGGTTGAGAAAAGGCTGTGAAACAGATCTCCAGGACTTTATCATCTTGCAAATCTGAAACTTTTGTACCCATTAAGCAACTCCCCTCAACCTTCCTCCCTGGAATATTCTTACAGGGCTTTTAGATACAAAGTTTATAGAGTTTGACCCTTTTTTCTTGTACAGGTCTCTAAAAGCCCAAGGAGAGAATAGCGAAGGCAAAACACTTCTATGTTTCTCTGTGAGTTATCTTACTCATCTGTAAAAATCAGTGGCTGTCGGAGAGCCCCCTGAGTGCCTTCAGGTCTTTAATAGATAACTCCACCTTTAGTCATGCCAGGAAGTTGAAGTCTGTTGCCTGTTTGTGAGTTTTGGAAGAACATCTAGAAACAGATTCTAGGACACAAAAGGGCCTTGCAGCTGTGGGCTCATGCACTGCCTCCCAGTGCTGGCGTTCTGGCCCTCACATTGCAAACAAGAGCACGTGGCTTGCACTTAAATAGTTCCAATGGCAGAAATCTCACACCTAAGGCCAGTGCTCCTTCCTTGTCTTTCCTTTACGGTTGCTATAGATTCTGAGAAAATGTCACAAAACTGCTCTCCCACGTGCCTGAAATTTGGAATTACCTGTCTGGTCTGATTCTGTGTCTTAACTGCTTCAGGCTTGTTTTCTTTTCTCCTAGATGCAATCAGGTAATACTGAATTTAGGAAATAGTAAAAGAAAACATTTCCAATGAGGAGAATATTAATATGTGACAACTGAGCTTTCCCTATCGGTAGGGTTCATTCTTGCATTCGACAGACAGCAATACAAATAACAGCTTGATGCAGGAAAGAACCTAAAAGCTGGGAGACCTACCAGTGGGATACCTTTATTTGGCTTGGGTTTTTTTCATTGATTATCTTATTTATTTAATTTTTGGCTGCACTGGGCTTTCTCCGGTTGAGGCAAGAGGGGGCTTATTCTCTAGTTGCAGTGCTTGCTCGGGCTCCTCATTGCAGTGGCTTCTCTTGTTGCTGAGCACTGGCTCCAGGGCTCTTGGGCTTCAGCAGTTGCAGCTTGTGGGCCTTAGAGTGCAGGCTCAGTAGTTGTGGCACACTGGCTAGTTGCTCTGCAGCATGTGGAATCTTCCCAGACCAGGGATCGAACCTGTGTCCCCAGCACTGGCAGGTGAATTCTCAACCACTGAACCACCAGGGAAGTCCTGGTTTGGTTTCTTGTCTTCTCAAAATCTCCAATGTCATCTTTCCCCTCATTCTTAGTCCATATGATTCAGGTAAAGTTGCTCCACAACTGCCTTTACAGGCAAGGATGTCATCCCCACCATGGTAATGACTGAAGCCACCGCTTTACCCCTCATCCTTGGCTAATGCTTTGGGAATTGCCTCTTACGAGACATGGGTGTCCAGAGCAAGACCCAATAATAGGTGCCAGAATGTAAATTTTAAATACAGGATCATGGTCAAAGAGAATCAAAGTGAACAGGTTGCAATGAAGGTCACTGGCTCAATCTGATTGGAAGGCTAGCTGGGAAATTAGATATACTAAGTAGTATAAAAATAAAGTGAGATTTTATTAAGAAACTACTAATGGATAAAGAAAATATAAAGGTAGACCTAACCCAGAAAACACCTGTAAAGAATTAAGAATCAAATAGGTGTCATATATATGTATATCTGAAATGTATTGAAACTTTATTTTTTCACACAAGAATATAACATGCTATTTCCAAATTGAGCCCCATGTGTTTTGTCTTTTTTTTTTTTTTTTGCAATGTTGCTACAGTAATAACTTCTATACAGACAGCTGATGTATCCATCGACTATTTCAAAAAGCATTTGCAGACATTTCAAAGTGAACGGTGCCTCTGAGTTGAAGATTAACTTGTTTAGAAGACTTTGTGCTGCCAAAAATACCAAACGATAACCAAAAAAAAAAAAAAAAAATAAGTAGCTCCAACTTTGCTGATCTTTACGATAACCTAATCTCTCTCACGGCTACCTACTTTTGAAGCTCCATTAACTCTATCCTGCACAGGCTACTAGGGAAGTAGCTTTCCAGTTTTTTGACCCTGACACACATACAAAATACTTTATATGGAAGTTTAGAATAGGCATTTACATGTATACATATAACAGAGAAGAAGTGTTACAAAATATTGCTTTCCTTTCCTACTTGCAAGTCACTAACATTTTCTATTCCGTTCCCTTCTACTTCATCCTATTCTATTCCCTCTGTTTTGTTCTATCCTATTTCACTTTAAAATGTCATTTTGGGGGCTTCCTTGGTGGCTCAGTGGATAAGAATCTGCCTGCCAACCCAGGAAACACAGGTTCAGTCCTTGATCCAGAAAGATCCCACAGGTGCTGAAACTACTGAAGTCTGAGTGCCTGAAAGCCGGAGCTCCACCAGAGAAGCCACCACACTGAGAAGCCCAAGCATCACAACTAGAGAGCAGCCTCTGTTAACCACAACAGAGAAAAGCCCCATGCAGCAAGGAATACCCAGCACAGCCGAAAATATAAACAAATAAAAATTATTTTTTAATGTCATTTTTGACTCACAGAGTTGATTTCACAACTTACTAGTTGATCTTTTTTTTTATTATTTTTATTTTTATTTTTTTTTTACTAGTTGATCTTAATGAATAGTTTGAAAAATACTGCCCTAGTCTATGGTGCAGCAAAGGATGGAAACCAGAAAGGTTTTCTCTCTGGACCCGGCTCAAGAACTTTGCCAATCTATTTCAGGTTATTTCCATACTTCTTTTTCATTTATTCACTTATTCCCTCATTTCACTTATTAGAGGAGTATCTATGACGTCCCTACCATGAGTTGGGCACTTGAGTCCATTATTAGGAAAACAATGATGGGCGGGCTAGATTCCAGAGCTCACAGAACTAACCAATTCTAAGGAAATTCGAGTCAGAGGAGATCCAAACCCCAAAGGAGGTGCAGTGGTGGCATGAGGAAGGAGGTCAAATGTGCCCTGACATCACGGCACTGGGGGAATCACTTACTCAACAGTTGCCTGGTGATAACAATGAATGCAATTTTCAGCAAGGAAGCCGCTGTTTTTGGTTCTGCTGATAGATGAGGAATGAACAGTCTCTTCACTGCTGCTAACCTGAAAATGTTGGGAGGGGGGAACACAAATGATTACAATAGTGCAACAGACTCACAAAACCATTTTGAGTTGTAGAGGGGTAAGGAAGAGTTAAATACAGAGGCAACGGAGACTGTAAGGAGGAGGAAATGGCTGAAGATGAGGGCAAACATTGGGGAGGGAGCCTGGTTGTGGGCAAATATTTTTCCAGAATAGGAAGCGATTTGAGTATTTTTATCAGGTTGAGGGAAAGGAACCAGTGGAGAGGTCAAGAGAGGTTATGATTAATTGATATAGTAAGGTGTTGGTGGATTTGGGGATGGAGTGAGGAAGTGAAAGATTTCATCTGGGAAAGAGTAACTAGCCTGCTGACCATTTTATGGATAAAACAAAGCATAACAGTCAAAATCTGCAAAATTATTAAATTTATTACAAAGAGTAAAAAAATATTATTTGATATGGTGGGCATTTTTTCATTAGCTACCTTTTCTCTTTTTCTTGAATGACATAGAGATAGCAGGTTGTCCTGAAATTACTTCTTCAGTTATAAGTCCTCTTGCCTCATCCCTTTATTTCACTGATTTTTTTTTTCCTTTGGGCCTGCCAAAATGACATCATCTTTCACGTGTGGCCCTTTATTTTTAAACTTGTACTTGAAGAATAATATATACATAGAAACGTACAGAAAACAAAAGTGTACAGCTTGATGAACTATTCACAAAATGAGTACATCTGTGTGCAGCATGTAGCCCTTTTAAGAAACATTACCAGCACCCCAGAGGATTGACATCTCCAGACCCCTACCAGTTATTCTCTCTCCATTCAGGTAACCACTACCCTGACTTCCAACAAGGGGTACACTTTTTTAAAAAGTCTTTACTGAATTTGTTACAATACTGCTTCTGTTTATGTTTTGGTCTTTTTTAGCTCCCTGACCAGGGATCCAACCTGCACGCCCCTGCATTGAAACACAGACTCTTAACCACTAGACTGCCGGTTAAGTCCCACGGGGTACACGTTTAGACAAGAAAATAATCGAAGCTCTCTAACAGATAAATAAATCCATGTGCAAGAAGGTATTTCTTTAAAAGTTGTCCAAACAGGGACACTATTTCCAATCTGTTCTTAGTTGTTTATTCAAATGTTTCCCTCACTCCTATATTGTTTGCCCAGTTGGAGTAAAAGTGAAGAGTAGACCAATCAGAAGGCTTTTACCTGGAAGACTCCCCTTAGAAACAAACATTTTGAAATGAAATGGGAGACAGAATGGAAACCAAATGTGAACCACCTTTTATATAATAAGTAACCTGTATCTGGCTATCGTATACATCTGCACTTTGGTATCTTTTTCTAAAGCCCAGGATATATTTTCATATTACTTACAAAATGAAATTCTAAAAACTACAGAAAAGTCAAAACAATCCATAGTTACTACCCAGAGAGACCATTGTTTATAACAGTGAAATACAGGAAACATCTTAATGTCCATAAGCAGTAACAGTTCAATGTCCATCAATTTGTATGTGAAAAAAGTCTCAGAACTATTTGCGTAAAACTATTTCACTCATGTTAAAAATGGATAGATTTTTAAAAATTGGACATTTATTTTTTAATCTAAAACAACCTTCTTTGATCTCACATAGACATGATTTAAATGTTTATTTCAGAGTAATTAAGAACACTTTAATACTTTGAGAGACAATGCTATTTGAGAACAATGGCAAAGGCTTATTTTTCATTTATTCAATGCATATGTATTGGTAAATAATGCTTTGGAAGCCAACACTCAAATGTCTTGTGGAAACATTAGGTATTTATATATTACATATAAAATATATTAGGCACTAATTCATAATTTTCAGCGTGTCATTCTCTTTTGTCATTAAAGTGTTATGGCAACTCACTCCAGTATTCTTGCCTGGAAAATCGCATGGATGGAGGAGCCTGGTAGGCTACAGTCCATGGAGTCGCAAAGAGTCGGACATGACTGAGCAACTTCACTTTCTAAGCCAAGTATGACTTATTCAGATATATTATATGAGAAGTTAACCTGGAGATGCAACTAGAGTAGTTACTAGTGACGAGAAAGGAGTGAAGAAGGGGGAGGAGACAAAGGGAAGGTCAAGAATGAGATGAAATTTTCTTTTCACATACGTATTACTATTTACCTGTGTTATTGCATTTATACATATAATTGTAATTATTTACTTCAGGTCTCTTCCAATAGATTACATGCTCTTTAAAGGTAAGGATAATGCCATACTCCCCAGCTTCTAGGATACTGCTCAGCACTATACCTAAGCCAATATTTACATAATGGTACCTAGATATTTTCAAAAGCAGGTCCTTTTTTTAAGTGGATATTTCCATCTGAATGATGTACTTAGCAACTGTGGAAAATTTTCTTTTCCAAAGATCGCCACCATGATATAGTCCATCCCTTACATTCCATGTTTGGTGAGAAGGTGACACTCCTCCCACCGAATAGTGTAGCCAGTGTCCCCACCTCTCAAACCCTGGTCAACCTTTGTGATGGCCTCAATATAGTGGAAAGTGGTGCCATATGATTTCCAAAGGTAGGTCAGAAAATGCCTTGGCCTTCTGCCTTGTCCTCTTGGGACACTTGCTCTTGGAAGCCAGCCATTGTGCAAGGAAGCCAAGCTGGCTCACGGAGAGGCCACACGCAGATGTTCCAGCCAACAGCCCGAGCTGAAGCCCCAGTATCAGTCAGCATCAACTGCTAGACGTGGGAGTGAATCTCTGGAGGACGCTCCTGGCCCTGAGCTGTTGTCGTCAACTGATGCTGCGAGGAGAAGGAAAAGGGTATCTACCCTGTGCCCTATCCAAACTGTAGATTCAGGAGCAAAATAATTGTTTTAGGCCTCCTATACGTACCTATGCGCTTCCCAGGTGGTGCAGTGGTAAAGAATTCACCTCCCAATGCAGGAGACACATTAGATGTAGGTTCAATCCCTGGGTCAGGAAGATGCCCTGGAGAAAGAAATGGCAACCCTCTCCAGTATTCTTGCCTGGAGAATCCCATGGAGAGAGGAGCCTGGCAGGCTATAGTCCATGGGGTCACAAAGAATCGGACACCACTGAACACGCACTAAGTCCTGTACTTCCCTTTACTAATAGGTAGCTTGCTATGCAGCAATAAATAAGCAGAACAGCTACCACTAGTTCACACACCAATGGAAATGGAGGGAAGGCTCAGGGCCTTCAGAACCCTCCCCCCCCTTCTATTTCCTGTTCTTAATCCAGGTGTATGGAGGAGCATTATGGAAATGGAAGTAGGATTAGAAACAGCAGGATGAGCCCAATCTAGGACAAACAGTCCCTGGAAAATTAATTAGAGCCCATTAAATTTCAAACAGAAACACTCAAAATGCATTTGTGATGCCTGGATTTTTTTTCCTTTTTTCCTAAGGGAGGAGGCAGAAAGCAATATTTTCAGTGATCACCAAATGATTGTGACAACCTCTTCTAATGTCTTATTAATATGTTAAGAAACATGTTATAGGTATGGGAAGTTTAATTATCTAATGCTGGTATTTTGTGATCTTGTAATGAAGGACCTGTTAACTCGCTGCGGGACAATTTGCCTAAACTAACGGAATAATCAGTGTGGACAGAATATGGTTACTGACCTCATCAATGCCTTTGACACAGTAAATCATATTGTGCTGAAAAAACTACACAGGAGTGAAATGTGCGACACAAGCATGGATGAGTTAACTGGCTGGNTAGTGACGAGAAAGGAGTGAAGAAGGGGGAGGAGACAAAGGGAAGGTCAAGAATGAGATGAAATTTTCTTTTCACATACGTATTACTATTTACCTGTGTTATTGCATTTATACATATAATTGTAATTATTTACTTCAGGTCTCTTCCAATAGATTACATGCTCTTTAAAGGTAAGGATAATGCCATACTCCCCAGCTTCTAGGATACTGCTCAGCACTATACCTAAGCCAATATTTACATAATGGTACCTAGATATTTTCAAAAGCAGGTCCTTTTTTTAAGTGGATATTTCCATCTGAATGATGTACTTAGCAACTGTGGAAAATTTTCTTTTCCAAAGATCGCCACCATGATATAGTCCATCCCTTACATTCCATGTTTGGTGAGAAGGTGACACTCCTCCCACCGAATAGTGTAGCCAGTGTCCCCACCTCTCAAACCCTGGTCAACCTTTGTGATGGCCTCAATATAGTGGAAAGTGGTGCCATATGATTTCCAAAGGTAGGTCAGAAAATGCCTTGGCCTTCTGCCTTGTCCTCTTGGGACACTTGCTCTTGGAAGCCAGCCATTGTGCAAGGAAGCCAAGCTGGCTCACGGAGAGGCCACACGCAGATGTTCCAGCCAACAGCCCGAGCTGAAGCCCCAGTATCAGTCAGCATCAACTGCTAGACGTGGGAGTGAATCTCTGGAGGACGCTCCTGGCCCTGAGCTGTTGTCGTCAACTGATGCTGCGAGGAGAAGGAAAAGGGTATCTACCCTGTGCCCTATCCAAACTGTAGATTCAGGAGCAAAATAATTGTTTTAGGCCTCCTATACGTACCTATGCGCTTCCCAGGTGGTGCAGTGGTAAAGAATTCACCTCCCAATGCAGGAGACACATTAGATGTAGGTTCAATCCCTGGGTCAGGAAGATGCCCTGGAGAAAGAAATGGCAACCCTCTCCAGTATTCTTGCCTGGAGAATCCCATGGAGAGAGGAGCCTGGCAGGCTATAGTCCATGGGGTCACAAAGAATCGGACACCACTGAACACGCACTAAGTCCTGTACTTCCCTTTACTAATAGGTAGCTTGCTATGCAGCAATAAATAAGCAGAACAGCTACCACTAGTTCACACACCAATGGAAATGGAGGGAAGGCTCAGGGCCTTCAGAACCCTCCCCCCCCTTCTATTTCCTGTTCTTAATCCAGGTGTATGGAGGAGCATTATGGAAATGGAAGTAGGATTAGAAACAGCAGGATGAGCCCAATCTAGGACAAACAGTCCCTGGAAAATTAATTAGAGCCCATTAAATTTCAAACAGAAACACTCAAAATGCATTTGTGATGCCTGGATTTTTTTTCCTTTTTTCCTAAGGGAGGAGGCAGAAAGCAATATTTTCAGTGATCACCAAATGATTGTGACAACCTCTTCTAATGTCTTATTAATATGTTAAGAAACATGTTATAGGTATGGGAAGTTTAATTATCTAATGCTGGTATTTTGTGATCTTGTAATGAAGGACCTGTTAACTCGCTGCGGGACAATTTGCCTAAACTAACGGAATAATCAGTGTGGACAGAATATGGTTACTGACCTCATCAATGCCTTTGACACAGTAAATCATATTGTGCTGAAAAAACTACACAGGAGTGAAATGTGCGACACAAGCATGGATGAGTTAACTGGCTGGTTCACGGACATAGGCTGCTTTCTTTCCTGAGAAATTATGTGTGACAGTTAAATTAACCTTAAGGGACTTGGAGGCTGGCAGAGATTTGCATATTTTTTTTCTATTCTTTATTTATGAACTGCCAAGTTCTTTTGCGAGTACAACAGTGCACTTTTATATTAACAATGAAATATATTATTTGGGAGGAAGCACTGAAAAATGAGATTGAAGAAACCAACTTGGGTCTTATCAACCATTTCAATCTATGAAAATACCGCAGCATTTAACCTTGGGTAGAACTGCTTTGGCGCTTCAGTGAAGATAAAATGTAAGCTTTTTTTTTTTTTTTTTTAAAGAACAAAAGGCCTAAATTAGATCCTAATTTTCCTTTTATTCCCATTTAAATCAAACTACCTATTTTTGACTTTGAAAATGGCAGCTGTCAAGTTCACAAGTAGTCTGACTTTGGCCAACAGGGATGTACTTCTTTAGTTATCCAGTTGAACAAACATGAGCCTTTCTACTCACTCTCTGGAAGTGGGATACCCGCCCTGATAAAGTTGGGAAGAATTGGACACTGAGACCCTCTGCTCCTCCCTTTAATGTTTCCTCCCTCTTTTCTGTCTTCAACTCTAAGTGCAAGCTAATTTAAACAAACTACAAATCTGAATCCTAGTCACATTTTTTTAAAGAATGCAAGAATATTGTATTATGCAGAGCTTGACCCTGGGTCGGGAAGATCTCCTGGAGAAGGAAATGGTAACCCACTCCAGTATTCTTGCCTGGAAAATCCCATGGATGGAGGAGCCTGGTAGTCTACAGTCAATGGGGTCACAAAGAGTTGGACATGACTGAGCAACTTCACTTTCACTTCACTTACATATTATGATTATAAAGAACATTCAGCAACTAGGGAGATCTTATTATATAGAACAGTAATTGTGATTGCAACTATGCAAAGAAGTTGATAGGAAAAAGAAGGAAACATTTAAAAATGCTAACAATGATTGCATTATGATAGTATAATAATTTATTCTTATTTTTCTCTACATTCTGTAAAGGTGATTTATATATATTATTATATATATAATGTATGATAATTATAATATAATAATTATTTTNTTACTAGCATGTGAGATGAGTGCAACTGTGCGGTAGTTTGAGCATTCTTTAGCATTGCCTTTCTTTGGGACTGGAATGAAAACGGACCTTTTCCAGTCCTGTGGCCACTGCTGAGTTTTCCAAATTTGCTGGCATATTGAGTGCAGCACTTTCACAGCATCATCTTTTTTTTTTCTTATTTTTCTCTATATTCTGTAAAGGTGATTGATTTTATATATATTGTATATTTTTATATTATATATATGCATATATAAAATATAATTGCTAAGTTAACCATACTTGTTAATAAAATTGGAAGAAAAGGAAAAGGGGAAAAAAACCAATTGGTAAGTACTTAATGCTTAAATCCAGCAGGAGAGAATAGAGATTATTTCGAGCTACACCTAAAATTAAGTGACACATAAGGATGGAGAAAGTCTTGACAGAGGTCCTTCCCATGTCATATCACTCAGATTCAACAGTCACACACATGGAGACGACTTCCACTGTAACAGTGGACACAGTCCCCTTACAGATAAACTACTCCCAATCCTAATTTTCCTCAGAGTCTTTGCCTGACTTCTCCAGCTAATCCCTCCACATTTTCAACCCTTCACACAAAGTGGAGTTTTAAAAAGGCATTCTGTTTATAACGAGGCATGAATATCTTACTTTTTCATTTAGAAAAGAGCAAATGCAGGAATTGCAAGGCTGTCTTTGAGGAAATGAGAATCCGTCTACATGAAGAGCGATGAAGAATAAATGAAGATGTGATACTGTCAGAGCTAAGCCTGCTTTTGAGAGGAAAAAAAAAAAAACTAAAACTAGCGTAGGAAAGCCAGTAAGTGGTAGAAGTGGAATTTGCAAAACAGATGTAATTGAACCACAAACTTTAGAGACAAATGTTGATACAAACAAAAGTTAGGCTTTGAACAAAAATCAAATTAACCTGAAGTGGTTGGGAGAAAGGGGGTATTCTAGCTTTCCCAAGTGGTCTGGGGCTAGGTATCTGCAGCCTTTCTGGCCTGCTCTTTTCTCACAACAAACTGTGGAAAATTCTGAAAGAGATGGGAATACCAGACCACCTTACCTGACTCCTGGGAAATCTGTATGCAGGTCAAGAAGCAACAGTTAGAATTGGACATGGAACAATGGACTGGTTCCAAATTGGGAAAGGAGTATGTCAAGGCTGTATATTGTCACCCTGCTTATTTAACTTACATGCAGAATACATCATGCAAAATGCTGGGCTGGATGAAGCACAAGCTGGAATCAAGATTGCAGGGACTAGTACAGCCACTATGGAGGACAGTGTGGAGATTCCTTAAAAAACTGGAAACAGAACTGCCATATGACCCAGCAATCCCACTGCTGTGCGTACACACAGAGGAAACCAGAATCGAAAGAGACACATGTACCCCAATGTTCATTGCAGCATTGTTTACAATAGCTAGGACATGGAAGCAACCTAGATGTTCATCGGCAGACAAATGGATAAGAAAGTGTGGTACATATACACAATGGAGTATTACTCAGCTATTAAAAATAATGTATTTGATAATGTGGTGGGTGAAACTGGAGCCTATTATACAGAATGAAGTAAGTTAGAAAGAAAAACACCAATACAGTATATTAATGCATATCTATGGAATTTAGAAAGATGTAATGATGACCATGTATGCGAGATAGCAAGAGAGACACAGAAGTAAAAAATAGACTTTTGGACTCTATGGGAGAAGGCGGGGTGAGATGATTTGAGAGAATAGCATTGAAACATGTACATTACCATATGTGAAATAGATCACCAGTCCAGGTTTGATGCATGAGATAGGGTGCTTGGGGCCAGAGCATTGGGATGACCCTGAGGGATGGGATGGGGAGGGAGGTGGGAGGAATGGGGAACACATGTACACCCATGGCTGATTCATATCAATGTATGGCAAAAAACACAATACTGTAAAGTAATTAGCCTCCAATTAAAATAAATTAAGAAAAAAAGATTGCAGGGAGAAATATCAATAACCTCAGATATGCATATGACACCACCATTATGGCAGAAAACGAAGAGAAACTAAAGAGTCTCTTAATGAAAGTGAAAGAGGAGAGAAGCTGGTTTAAAACTCAGCATTCAAAAAACAAAGACCATGGCATCTGGTCCCATCACCTCATGGCAAACAGATGGGAAAACAATGGAAACAGTGACAAACTTTATTTTTTTGAGCTCCAAAATCACTGCAGATGGTGACTATAGCCATAAAATTAAAAGACGTTTGCTCCTTGGAAGTAAAGCTATGATCAACCTTGGTAGTATATTAAAAAGCAGAGACATCACTTTGCTGACAACGGTCCGTCTAGTCAAAGCTATGGTTTTTCCAGTAATCGTGTATGGATGTGAGAGCTGAACCATAAAGAAAGCTGAGCACCAAAGAATTGATGCTTTTGAACTGTGGTGTTGGAGAAGACCCTTGAGAGTCTCTCAGACTGCAACTAGTTCAAACCAGTCAATCCTAAAGGAAATCAGTCCTGAATATTCATTGGAACAACTGATGCTTAAGCTGAAGCTCCAACACTTTCGCCACCTGATGCAAAGAACTGACTCAAGGGAAAAGACCCTGAAGCTGGGAAAAATTGAAGGCAGGAGGAGAAGGAGACGACAGAGGATAAGATGGTTGGATGCATCACCAACTCGATGGACATGAGTTTGAGCAAGCCCGGGAGCTGGTGAAGGACAGGGAAGTCTGGCGTGCTGCAGTCCACGGGGTCGCAGAGTCGGACATGACTGAACGACTGAACTGAACTTCTCTCACAAGCATGTTATGAAACTATAATTTATATGTATACTTGGAATACAAATTCAGGTTTTAGAGATTATCAAAAAGAAGTTCTTTCTCTCCTTGCTTAAGTAAATTTAATCTTGGATGATTATGGTTTTCTGGTTCAGTATACACTTGTTGAAAAAGATTCTAATTACAAGTAACTAATAATAGGTTAATGCAAAATTTATATACAGTGTTGTTTTAAAATGTTCATTTTGCCTCCTACCCTGCATGAATTCAAAATAATTCCATCAAAATCATATTCATTTTCAAATATGAAAACCAGTATTCTTGAAATTTTGGCTGACATCATTTGAACCCATCAGTATCATTATTTTTGGCATATATTTATTATAAAAACAAAGGACAAATCACACTACCTGTGCCCTGCTTGAAGCCATTTTTTTCCTGAAAAGTATCATTAAAAAATAGTTTTTCCTAGCAAATCCATTTCATAGTCCTGGTATGTAGCTGTACTAGTTCTTTGTTAATATCAACTTAGTATAACAAATTGTTTATCCATTTCTCATCCCACAGTCATTTCTCTGACAAAAAAGGATGGGATAGTTGTTTGCAGAACACACCTTGTTAATGCTTTTTCAAAAATTCCTCTTCTCCTTCCTTAAGTAAACAGTTCTAATTAAATTTTCCTCATCTTCTATGCAACAGTCACTCCTTCCCCTTCATAAACAGCAGACGTGTTCATCCAGAGCTTCCAGGTCTTCCCCAATGGTAGTTCCAGGCTCAGGACTCTATGTACATGCGTACATGCTAAGTTGCTTCAGTTGTGTCTGACTCTGTGACCCCATGGACTGTAGCCCACCAGGCTCCTCTGTCCATGGGATTTTCCAGGCAAGAATACTGGAGTGGGTTGCCATGCCCTCCTCCAGGGGATCTTCCCAACCCAGGGATCAAACCTGTATCTCTTAAGTCTCTTGCATTGGCAGGAGGGTTCTTTACCACTAGCACCACCTGGGACGCCCAGAGCTATACAGTCTACACTAATTATTTAACTAAGGACTACAGCGAGTCCATTGAGTGCATGTTTGTCATTCAGCTGTTACACGTGTTTCAAATATGAGCCAAGTATTCTGGAGATAAATCACACATGAGTCAGGTACTTGAGTCACACTTACTTTTGACAGTAATCCTTCATAATGCTCTAATTTATGATGTAATTTTAGTAGTGGAATTAACTTGGAACAACTCAAAATTATGTAATTAATTGCATTAGCTTCAATTATAATTACTGTTTAATCTCAGCCTGACACCCCAGCAGAAAACCAGTACACACAGTGGCAGTCATGGTGGAGGGGGGAGGCCTTTCCAGCTGCTGGTTTGTATGGACTCACTAATTATATAAACTATATTTATTTTTGCTAAAAAAAAAAAACTCAGGAACTAATCAAGCGTATGCCATTTATTTGGACATAAGGGCTTAGAGAAGTCAAGGGATAGAGAATAAAGGGAAATACTTTCAGCAATTCCTAATTATGTTTCCCTCAACATTCATTTTGAAAGGGTTTAATTGATGTAATTTTTAAAAGTTTCTGTGGTCACATAAATTTGGCTTATGCTGGATCAAAAAATTAAATAAGTTTCTTTACTGTATCATTCCTTGGTCTTTAATATGTTAATATATGTTGTGAATCTCCAAGATGTGAGAAGTGTTTCTCAAACAGTTTTAAACAGAGAACACCCTCTCCTGTAAACAACAACTTCACTGAAGTATAATTTACATGCCATGAAGTTCACTTGTTTCAGTGTACAACTAAATGATTTTTAGCGAATTTACAGAGTTGTACCACCATCACTAAAATCTAAGTTTCAAACATTTTCACCACCTCAAAAACATCCCTTCTTCCCACATTTGCTATTACTCTGAATTCTCACGTCCAGCTCTAGGCAGCCACTAATCTACCTTCCGTCTATAGATTTGCCTCTTCTGGAAGTTTTATATAAATGGAACCATACAATATTTGGTTTTTGTGTCTAGCTTCTTTCACTAAGCATGGCATTGAGGCTGATCTACTTTATAGCATGTATCAGGACTTCATAAATGTAGTCTATGTTTGAACAACCTTTTGTATTTCTCTTGGGTATATATTTCAGATTGAAGTTGTAAATTATATGATGAATTTACATTTCGTTTCTCTTTTTGAGAAACTTCCAAACTGTTCTTCCAAAATGGCTGCACTATTTTGCATTTCTATCAGCAGTGTATGAGAGTTTTAATTTCCCTACACCCTCACCAGCTAGTCATCCTAACGGGGTGTGTACTGTTATTTAACGGTGGTTTTGATTTGCATTCCTGATGGCTAATAATGTTGAGCATCCTTTTATGTGTTTATTGGTCATTCATATGTATCTTTGTTCTATTCAAATTTTTTGCCTATTTTAAAATTGGGCCGTTTTCTTGCACCGCAAGAGTTCCTTGGTATTCTGCATATGATTTGCAAATATTTTTTTCCCTCTTTTCATTTTCTTTTGGTATCTTTTTAAGCACACATATTTTAAATTTTGCTGGAGTTCAGCTTATCAACTTTTTTCTTTTACTGCTTGCGATTTTTTTTTTAATTTCTAAGAAAGTCATGAAGATCTACTCCTATGTTTTCTTTTTTAAAAGTTTTGTCATTTAGCTCTAACATTTAGATGGAGTTTGAATAGGGGCGGGATACTTCATTTGAATATATCTTTTTGCACATGGATATCCAATTGTCCCAGTACCATTTGTTGAAAAGACTACCCTTTTCCTATTGAATTCCCTTGACACCTTTGTTGAAAAGCAATTGAGCATAAATTTAAGAGTCTTTAATATGTTAATGTATGTTGTGAATCCCCAACAGGGAGGATACAGAATGTTTCCCAAAATGTTTTTAACAAGGAATTCTACCTCCTCCCCTCCCCCCTTTTTCAAACACAGGCTTTCATATCAGTTCTCACTGCTGTCCACAGCACAGACTTTAGGGAATGCTTCTCTAAAGTGCTGAGGGCTCTAACTTTTACTTGCAACTAACCTTGTTGCTTGTTTTTAGAGGCTGGGAGCCCGAGACTGCAAAACCAAAGACATAATTTCTAGCAATATGCTTACAGTAAATACTCACTATGCAGACATGTATGTAAAGGCTGTTGGAAATATTTGGTATTGAATTAGATTCATATTTTCCACATAGAAACAAAATGAGTTTTCTCATAGGCATAATGGATGAAACTTTGGAAGTAGGGAGAATTTTGCAATTGTGTTTTACATTTTTAGGGCAATGCATCTGACAGGAGTAAACATCAGTACTAAGTTGTCATAGTAAAGAAGATCTATTTACATACACTTTATCATATATACATACACACCTATAGAGATATATCTGTTGGAAATGTACTTTTTTCTTTTTTAAAACTAGTAGATTTTGTCCTAACGCTTTTACTTAATCAAAAGGCACAGTGCTGGATAACTGCTTAAGTGACCTTGTTAGAATGGCAATAGTGTCACTTTAGCATCGTATTATTCAAACACACACACACAAGTGCAAAAATTAAAAAGCGGAATTAAAATTAGTGTCTTTATCATCCTGTATTTCTCTGCAGAACAAGAAAAATACACATAAAAGTCAACAATGAGGGGAGAAAAAATTAACAAAACACTTATATGGGGAGAATGTGTCATCATAAATGTAGAAAAGCAGACCCAAGGCGCTCCGTCAATGCTCTAACCACAAAACCTGGTGGATGTCACGGATGGACTGACAGGCAAACTACTCCAGTGAATGCCTGAGGCTCTAGAAACCCACGTAAAAAGGCAGTATAAACCAAACGTGTAGGCGTTCTACCAACATAGGCTGAGGTGCATTTAGTACTCTAACCGATACGTTGATTTCTCTCACCAAGCCTCTTTCTGTTAGTGGTTTACCGTTCTTTTTAAAAGCCTCATTTTGTTTTCTGAAGATTTAAGATGGCATTATCTCGCCTTGTATAAAAGAAATCATTGCACACCTAAGTTTCCAAATACATAATAATATTTTTCTTTAGGACATTCTATTATGCCAAACAAAATTTATAGCAGAAAAATATATTTTTTTTTGTAAAAATGTAGGCGTATTTTGGTCAGGATTCAGAAATGTAAAGCCTTGCCTCCCTCTCTGTCAGGGTTTGTATTCTATCTAGTTTTGAACCTTAATAGCTCTTATCCATTTCTAGTCTCCCTACACTTTTAAAGTAACTTAAAAGTTCATTTTAGTTTAAATCTCAAACCTTTTTCAGATTGGATTTTAGTAATTAGCTAATTTAGGACAATTTACTTGTATTTTATTTTTTTCATTTGTTACTGAAACCACGCCCGATGCTTGCTCGGCATTTTAGACTTTATTTTTTCCCCCAAGGATACTTGGAAATAGCCAAGCTCCTTCCCTCTAAAAGTGTCACTTACAGATTTTGTATTTATCTGTTTTTGGCTTGGGTGTGTTCTCATTCTTTCTCCTCTTTTAGGTTATGTTAGGCTTACCTACGAGACCCTGCCGTCGAGGGAGAGGCGCTCAGCGTGGACGGTACCAACTTGAACAGCTTTTGCAAGTCTGCCCTCCGTGACCTTGCCAACCTCGGGCGCGCGGTGGGCGGGTGTTGATGACGCCACGGCCCAGATGCTCGGGCCGGCGAGACGGTTGAACAGTGACCTCCTACGAGTCCCGCGGGTGTGTGTGGGTGGAGCAGGGAGGGAGAGAGTTAGGATTTCACACAGTCGTGGGGCATCCGTGTTTCTGCCCACGGGGGAAATCTCGTTTTAGCCTGGCCCCCATTTCTGCTCCAGGAGGAAATAAAACTCCCTCCCATGTGCGCCCCTGGACAGTTTCAGAATGAGAAGGGGTAGGAGCGAGATCAAAGCCTGGTGCAAGCCGGAAGTCACTCCCCAGGCGCTGGAAATGAGGGGCAGGAATTCGCCGCCAATTCCCAAGAGTATAGGAGATTTTCTTCCCCAAAGTAAGCTACCTTCAGTGGGACTAAAGAGATACCTCTCAAGGAGCACGCTGGAGCTGGCTCCCGTGTAGGGACCAGGAGAACTTGAATAATTCGGGAAGAATTCACTGAATTATGGGGAAATTCTGTTGCACACCTGGCTAAGATTTTTACGAGAGTAAAGTGGGATTGGAAATGAATCTTTTTGTAGTCATATATCAACCAGATAGTGTAAAATGTTTGTAGTTCTTATTCTGCAGTGTCGGTTCAATCATTACCACCGTCAGTTACTCGTTTTGTTGTCTTTATAAAGCTCCGGTGTAAAGAGCTACCATGTTGTTACGGATACATGTTTGGGCTGGCAAAACTCCCACATCACTGTAAGTGACTAGTAGGCTGTTTTTCTGTCTGTTTACTTCAGTGCTGCACCTAACACCTGCAGTAACAAATACAGTGAATGATGACATGAGTAAAAAATGACCAGCAAATGGGTAAAGTAAATTACAGTGAGCTGACAATATATTCCCATTTAGTGAGTTGCACTCTTCACATCTCCATTCCTTCTGTTTACTTTGGGAAGAGAAAAGCCCTTTGAACCCAAACATTTATTGACCCCAGAACCAGACAAGTTACAGAAGAGGCCAGAGGGAAGGCCACTCTCCCCAGCATCTACTTCTACCTTGAATAGAATTGCAGGGAGTGACCACTCAGGAGAATTTAAGCAAAGTTGGCAGTTTTCCGCCACACAGCTAAAAGAATGGGCTTGGAAACCACCCTCATACAGCCAGCTATTGAAAACATAAGTACAATATATTTACCAAAATGAATGTGAGTGATGTTTGAATTGTTCTCACTGCTGTTCTTTCTCGTAGATTCTCTTTCATTACCTTAAATAAGTTTATGCATTTTGGTTAAATAAAAAGGGAGGACTTTCCTGGTGATCCAGTGGTTAAGAATCTACCTGCCAATGCAGGGAACGTGGGTTTGATCCCTGGTCTGGGAAGATTCCACATGCCCTGGGACAGCTACACCCATGTACCACCAGTACTCAGCTCAGGAGATGCAATTACTGAAGCCTGAGTCCCTAGAGCCTTGAAAAGAGGCCATCATAATGAGAAGCCTAAACACTGCAACTAGCAAGTAGCTCCTGCTAATCACTAGAGAAAGCCCATGTGCAGCAATGAAGACCCAAAATTAATTAATTAACTATTTTAAAGGATGGAAGAGGTACCTATCTTGAAAGTATCCTGATACTCTGAGGTGGCAAAAAGAATTCCCCTATTTATATGTAACCAGTTTATTGGTACTTCTTTTATTATCTGTTTTCTAACTTTTAGAAGTGTGGACAGCAACATGTTTTCACAGATTAGAAAATTTTACACTTGATCTGAGCCAAAAGGCTGAGAAGCGGTTGATCAGAAAATTTTAAATTTTAATTTCTAGGAAGTTGGAGAATTTGAGAATATCTATAAAGTAAGGTTTGTGTGGTAAAACTTGGATTTCAGTGTTGTTTGAAAGGCAAGTAATATTTCCATGTACTCATGTGTACATTACTCTATAATCACTTACCGTCTGTCTGAACCAGCTCTTAACCTCAGTTTTACACTGCTTTGGGGAAACATCATGCTTTTGATACCCAAGAAACTAAAGTTTATTCCAAAAAATAGTAAGTAGGTTTTGAAACTCTCAAAGTATTTGTTCTGCATGGAAACTGAAAGGAGCTCTTTTGTTTGAGAAATTGTGGTGGATTAAAGATGAAATTCTGTCATCACCTCCATTCCCTCAAAGGTGGAGTTTATTTCCCCTTACCTTGACTCCGGACTGACTGTGCACATGTGTGTGAGCTTGGTCTTCTGACTCTTTAAGACCCCGTGGACTGTAGCCCGCCAGGCTCCTCTGTCCATGGGATTGTCCAAGCAAGAGTACTGGAGTGAGTTGCCATTGCCCTCTTTCAGGGGACCTTCCTGACCCAGCTTTCGAACCCAAGTCTCCTTCATCTCCTGCATTGCAGGTGAATTCTTTACTACTGAGTCTCTGGGAAACCCCCATGGGCTAATTCTGGGACTACTTAATACAAGATGCACAGAGAGGATGTGCCTGATCTAGGCCTAGGCCTTACGAAGGCCTGGTGATTTCCATTTTGTATTTCCTTTGGGGAGCCCCAACTACCACACAGAGAGACCATGTCACCTGCATGGAGAGGGAGGAGACTCAGCCTGCCTGCCTGCCTCCTGGGGTGAGGGGGTTGTCACCCCACTCCTCCAGTTCCAGCCATCCTTCGGATGACTCCAAAAGAGACCAACAGACTCCAAAAGAGACCCACAGAACTGCCAGTTGAACTGTCAACCCACAATATCTAGAAAGCAAACAAAGTGGTTGCCATTTTAAGTCACTAAGTTTGGGGTAATTTGTTCTGTAGCATGAAGTAACCAAAATTGGAAGCAAGTAATTCACAGTCACCTATAACTCTGGGTTCATAGGGAGTGGCTTTGCCTTATAGAAAAGACAGCTAGATGTATTTCTGGCTGATACATTATTGTGAGTTACTAAGGACGTGGGCAAGAGTTCCCTTAGTTAGGGAGGATATGGAGATGGGCTCAGAAAAGATGGTGCAGAGAGTTCAGTAGGGAGTAGGGAGCAAGAAGTGACCTTCAGGGCTCCCTTCATAGACATGAGGGACCAAATAAATGCTGTAAATAAAACCAGTGACCAAGGAAGAGTATAAGATGTGGGTGGGTGGAGGGGTGAATGATAAAAATCTATGCACGATTATTCACATAAAAAGTTTATTCAGGGGCAGTGGAGAGATAAATTAGGTGTTTGAAATTAATATATACACACTACTATATATAAATTAGGTATACAACAAGGGCCTGCTGTATAGCACACAGAACTATATTCAATATCTTATAATAACCTATAATGGAAAACAATCTGAATTAGAATATATATATATATCTGAATCACTTTGATGTACAGTTGAAAATAATACAACATTGTAAATTAATGATACACCTCAATATTTTATTTATATACTACATTAAATTATCTACCTCACTACACTTTTGAAAATGCTGTCTAGAAATAATACCCTTTTTATACCCCATGACTCCTTCTGAAGAATTTCTTCATGAGAAAGTAAATACATTGGGATTTTCTCATTTTTTAAAAGACTGAGATATATTTTCTTACATAATGAAAGCCAGATCTTTCTTCATTGCTCCATGTAGCAGTCACACTTAGCCCCATCAACATGGTTACACAGACACATTCACATACTGAGAAACAACACACACAAACACAGGCACACACACATTCCCAAACATGCATTCTCAAAATGGATGTTTTTCAAATTGGCAAACAGGAAGAAAATTTATCAATTTTTATACCTACAAAATTTCCTAATATTAGTCAATTTAATAGCAATTTTGAGGGAAATAAGTTTATTCATGTTTTTCAAATATGTCAGCATAAAACTGTATAATTTTAAAAAATCATGCATATCCTTGATTTGCATAACTGCCTTGACATTTAACTATAAAGTTGATATTTCATGGCTAGCCTTTTTTGAAAAATCAAAATAAAAGTAAGCTCATTGGAGAAAACAGTTTTTCTTGTTTTAAAAAAATTTCAATTTTGCTCATCTCTTGAAACCTTGGGTTATGGACACATCAGCATGTAATTTTGCCTGAGATATATTAAATAATTATTTGACTCACACTATCTTTGCTTGTAAAAAGGGTATTTATCTGCTTCAGAACAGGATCCCTACTGTAGGATAATCCCTGTTTAAAGAGCTCCGTAAACTATAGAAGAGTATAACTTGATTATGTCTTAAAGATTTAACATAGTGTTTCATTTCATCATTTAAAAATTATTTATTGTTAAGACTGTGTTTTCCTTTACACAGTGGTTACAAGAGCATTTTCTTACAATTCTTAAGCAGTTCATTATTTAGGCTTTGGTTTTAAAATATCCTGGCTTTTTAAAAATTGCATTTAGTCTGAGTACTATCTACCCCTTTTGCATTTTATTATATGATGAATTTCTCCTATTTTAATATATTTATCACGGAACAGTGGGATTTTAGAATTGTGAGTGGTCATGGCAGTCCCTTAGTTCTTATCCAGCCATTTCATTTCGTAATGGTGACCCAGAGAGAGAGTAATTTTTCATGTGATTTCTCCAAGATACCTCATTTCCATGATGCAGCACCTCTTTTAGCAGAGGGAACACTGTGCCCTAGAAGTGAACCACAGCCCAGACGCCATCACTGACCTTTCCTGGAGCAAACCTTCTCCAGAAAGCAGAAGATTTAGAAGAACACCACATGCTGAGACCTGATCATCCCAAGTCCTGCCCTTGGAAATATCTGTACAATTGCNAGCACCTCTTTTAGCAGAGGGAACACTGTGCCCTAGAAGTGAACCACAGCCCAGACGCCATCACTGACCTTTCCTGGAGCAAACCTTCTCCAGAAAGCAGAAGATTTAGAAGAACACCACATGCTGAGACCTGATCATCCCAAGTCCTGCCCTTGGAAATATCTGTACAATTGCATGGCACTGTGGCACCATGGCACGATCACCATGGCAGAGTGAGCCCTTCACTAAAGGTCGCCCACCCTGAGCTGAGACACACACTGGTGGTGAGGTTCCTGCTCTTCCTTTTTTTGCCCTGTGTTTTGCTCCCTGAAACACTTGGGTGGAAAGCAGCATGCTACAACTGAAAAACCTCTGTACAGAAAGTTTTGCCACATGTGAGGTGTGTGACCTGAGGCAAGGCACTTAACACCTTTAGTTCTTAATAGACTGGATTAGATGATCTTTAAATTTGGAAAACTCAGCAGTGGCCACAGGACTGGAAAAGATCAGTTTTCATTCCAGTACCAAAGAAAGGCAATGCTAAAGAATGCTCAAACTACCGCACAGTTGCACTCATCTCACATGCTAGTAAAGTAATGCTCAAAATTCTCCAAGCCAGGCTTCAGCAATACGTGAACCCTGAACTTCCTGATGTTCAAGCTGGTTTTAGAAAAGACAGAGGAACCAAAGATCAAATTGCCAACATCCGTTGGATCATGGAAAAAGCAAGAGAGTTCCAGAAAAACATCTATTTCTGCTTTATTGACTATGCCAAAACCTTTGACTGTGTGGATCACAACAAACTGTGGAAAACTCAGAGAGATGGGAATACCAGACCACCTGACCTGCCTCTTGGGAAATCTGTATGCAGGTCAGGAAGCAACAGTTATAACTGGACATGGAACAACAGACTGGTTCCAAATAGGAAAAGGAGTACGTCAAGGCTGTATATTGTCACCCTGCTTATTTAACTTATATGCAGAGTAC
>SJYA01002171.1:2548552-2718316 GCA_006410615.1 Neotragus moschatus | reverse complement strand
TTTCCAAATTTGCTGGCATATTGAGTGCAGCCCTTTCACAGCATCATTGTTTAGGATTTGAAATAGCTCAACTGGAATTCCATCACCTCCACTTGCTTTGTTTGTAGTGATGCTTCCTAAGGCCCACTTGACCTCACATTACAGGATGTCTGGCTCTAGGTGAGTGATCATATCATTGTGGTTATGTGGGTCGTCATTAAGATCCTTTTTGTGTAGTTCTCCTGTGTATTCTTGCCACCTCTTCTTAATATCTTCTGCTTCTGTTAGGTCCATACTATTTCTGTCCTTTATTGTTCCCATCTTTGCATGAAATTTTCCTTTGGTATCTCTAATATTCTTGAAGAGATCTCTAGTCTCTCCTCTTTTATTGTTTTCCTCTATTTCTTTGCATTGATTACTGAGGAAGGCTTTCTTGGGCTCCAAAATCATTGCAGTTGGTGACTGCAGGCATGAAATTACAAGACACTTGCTCCTTGGAAGAAAAGTTATGACAAACCTAGACAGCATATTAAAAAGCAGAGACATTACTTTGCCAACAAAGGTCTGTCTAGTCAAAGCTATGGTTTTTCCAGTAGTCATGTATGGATGCGAGAGTTGAACCATAAAGAAAGCTGAGCACCGAAGAACTGATGCTTTTGAGCTGTGGTGTTGGAGAAGACTCTTGAGAGTCCCTTGGATGGCAAGGAGATCAAACCAGTCAATTCTAAAGGAAATCAACCCTAAATATTCACTGGAAGGACTGATGCTGAAGCTGAAGCTCCAATATTTTGGCCACATGATGAGAAGAATTGACTTATTAGAAAAGACTCCAATGTTTGGAAAGATTGAAGGCAGGAGGAGAAGGGGATGACAGAGGATGAGATGGTTGGATGGCATCAGGGACTCGATGGACATGAATCTGAGCAAGCTCCGGCAGTTGGTGATGGACAGGGAAGCCTGGTGTGCTGCAGTTCATGGGATCACAAAGAGTCAGACATGACTGAACGACTGAACTGGACTGTACTTGGTTGCCTTGCCATAATTCAGCCTTCCTTGCTGTTCCTTATGTTGTTCAGTCCCCCGGCCATGTCTGACTCTTTGCAACCCCATGGACTACAGTACACCAGGCCTCTCTGTCCCTCACCATCTCCCAAAGTTTACCCAAGTTCATGTCCATTACATTAGTGATACCATCCAGCCATCTCATTGCCCTCTTCTCCTTCTGCCCCTTAAGCCAGAAACAAAAAGAATGGAGGGGGGATTCATGGAAGATTGTGGTCTATCTCGTGGAAGGATGAAAGTGTTGTGAAATTGGGCCTATGGAAAGTAGAGAACACATTTATTATTATTTTTAAAATAATGAGAATGAATATAGTATTAAACATGGAAAAAGGGGAAAAAGCATATTTTTTAGAAGATGGAAGTCAAGACATGAGGATTTAAAACATGATGTGGGGATTGTGTAGGAAACTGCTTTTCTAGCTCATCTCAAAACCCTTTCTAAGTGAGGGACTTTGCTCCCTGTATGAAATCATCATCCTCAACTCTGGGTGACTGGCTCAGGGGTGGACATGTGACTGAGTTGATCAGTCTCATATTTGCCCTCACATTTGGCTATGAGATTCAGTGTGTAGTGTTCCTGGAACTAAGGTGGTGTAAATTAAACCATTCTCTGACTTCACTGATCACATGTTCAGAGGAGCAGCAGAACAGATCTGCAGAAGTGAAAAGGTAAGGGCTCCTGAAGAAAAATAGAAACACAAGGCAGAAATGGGGAAGGCATTCTGTCTCACTCCTGATGATCTTTGAGTTTGGAACCAAGTCCTTTCTGGGCCAGGTTGCACCTGCCCTTGGGTGCCGTGAAATATACTCATAGCCCTGAATCCCAACAGTAAACTCCCTGGGTAAACATTGTTAAGGCATCATATAAAAGAGGGCGGGAACATTCTTGTCTAGTTTAGGCTAATGGGGAGGATCAGTAAAGATAAAACACGTCCTTGGTCTGGAAGTTTGGTTGTTAGCAGAGGAAAGGGTGGAATCCCAGAAAAAGTGAAGCTGTCAGTTTCACAAGGTCTTTGCACAAGCTGCCTCAAACCAGCCCCACCCCCCATTTCCCCATCTCTCTTCCTTCCCAGCTCTCCTCAAGGCTGGTGCCTTCTTAACCAGTGAAAGTGTTAGTCTCTCAGTTCTATCCAACTCTGTGCGACCCTATGGACTGTAAGCCGCCAGGCTCCTCTGTTCATAGGATTCTCCAGGGAAGAATACTGGAGTGGGTTGCCATTTCCTTCTCCAGGGGATCTTCCTGACCCAGGGATCAAATCTAGGTCTCTTGCATTGCAGGTGGATTCTTTACCATCTGAGCCCCAGGGGAAGCTCATTAAAGACAGGTGGAGGTGCTGCTAAATAAAGTCAGCACCTCAGGGAGACCTTTCCTCCTCCATCCCAGTGCTCCTATCCCTGATTTTCCCTTAGACCGTAAAGAAATACACTAATGATTTCCAAATAAGCACATTCCACAAAATAAGGGTTGTTTGATTAGATTTAATAACAAACTTATTAACATTATCCTCCATCCTTATTTCAAGTTTCAGCTAGTAGATTAGCTAAGAATGTTTCTCTCCCATTCTTCTTCAACTCACTCCTAAGCAGTCATCACCCTCTCAGTTCTATTAGGTCAAAACATTTGGTTCAATACTGAAAACTACAGTCAGTCTTCTGGATTTTTCTAAGCATGTCTTGGATGCTCAAGAGATAACCTCTGCTTTCCACCCAACTCTAGGTAAAAGAGGTGATATTATCTAAAAACTTCGCTCTATAAGGAAAGCTAGCAATACCCTCAGCTCTGATGCCTCCACCAGTGATACGAGTAACACAGAGTACAAGAGCTCTAAATAACTGAAAAGTGCTTGTCCATGTGTTCCTTTCCATGGGGGTCTCCACCCACCTCCCTCCACCCCCACTGCTGCTACTGCTACTAAGTCACTTCAGTCGTGTCCAACTCTGTGCGATCCCATAGACGACAGCCCATCAGACTCTCCCGTCCCTGGGACTCTCCAGGCAAGAACACTGGAGTGGGTTGCCATTTCCTTCTCCAAAGCAGGAAAGTGAAAGTGAAGTCTCTCAGCTGTGTCCCACCCTCAGCGACCCCCTGGACTGCAGCCTTCCAGGCTACTCCATCCATGGGATTTTCCAGGCAAGAGTACTGGAGTGGGGTGCCACTCACACTAATCACTGGGATGGAAGGGTGAAGAGGGAAAAAGGAGAGGGAATTCCATCTTTGCCACCTGTGTCCTGGGTGTGCTGGGGTCAGCTATCCAGCCTATGCCATCCTCAGACTCCTCACCTGTACAGTGGGTCAGTGTTCATCCTCAGTCATGTCCAACTCTTTGGGACCCCATGGACTGTAGCCTGCCAAGCTCCTCTGTCCATGGGATTTTCCAGGCAAGAATACTGGAGTGGGTAGCCATTCCCTTCTCCAGGGCATCTTCCCAACTCAGGGTTCAAACCGTGGTCTCCCCATTGTGGGCAGATTCTTTACTGTCTGAGTCACCAGGGAAGCCTATACAATTGTGCAATAGTAGTAATACAGTGGGTAAGAGAGTCTTACAGGTCAATATCAGGATGGCAGATAATATATGTAACTTTATTGCTCAGCATCTTGCACACACACAAAAAATGCCAGCTATTCCTCTTTTTATCCAAGCAGAGAAGCCCATCTGGACACTCAGTCTATCACTCTTGTCCACTCAGACTTCTCTCCTAGCATAGCCCTCATCCCGAGTCTTATCTTCTGTCTCTGGACACTATTACAGCTTCCGCCAAGTAATGTGTTTTGCCCAATAAAGTTGTTTTCTAGTGTGACAGTGTCCCAAGTCCCATTTTATAAGTTTTTCCTCTTTTCCTCATGGTAATGAGGTCCAGATATAGTGTTGTTGCTTTTATTTTTCTAAGAAAATATATTGCTTCCTTTCTATGTAAATAGCACATGTGCTTAGAATTATTTGGTGATCAATACTAATTAGGTATTCTGTTCAGTGGATGTTTAATGCTTTAATTCTAGACTTTCATCTAGTTAATTTGAATTGGTTAACCTAAACTCCTATAGTAGTCTTCTTTTTGTTTGACCTCAGCTGTGAGTATAAAAGAAAAAGCAAGGCATGCAATAACATTATGGAGAAATGTTGTTTATAAATTCAATTAAAATTAATTCTGTTGAGATAAAAACTAGAATCCTGTGAAAAATTTTAAGCATCTTTCTCTCCTCCCCCATCCCTTCAATCTTATTTTCTAATAAATGTTATTCACACTTGAAACTCTATTGGGAAATTTCACTTATGGTTTTGAGAAATGTCATCTGCCAGTGGTGAGAATATCAGAATTTTTAAGCAAAGAGATAATAACCTCTCTCACACATATTAAAAAGAGTCACAGGGCATTCTCCCTCACTGCTAAATTCTGTAAAAGGAAAAAAAAAAAAAAAAAACTACCCCCTGGACTAAAGTTAATGAAAAAGTGTTTTCCTAAGAGGAAAATCTTTTTAGAAAATTAAAAGAAGCACAAAGATTTGAAATTGCAGTCACTCAGCAGAAGGACGGAACTGGCCCATAGTATCTGCTCAGGTAGAGCTCATCGCCCCCTTCTTTCCTTCCCCCCTTCCCCCTTCCTTGGGACAGGTCATCAGGGAAAATGCCTCTGGCCACAACCAAACATCCTTTTTCCCCCTTCAGTTTCTCAGTTCAGTTCAGTTGCTCAGTCGTGTCCGACCCTTTGCGACCCCATGAACAGCAGCACGCCAGGCCTCCCATTCCATCACCAACTCCCGGCATTTACCCAAACTCATGTCTATTGAGTCAGTGATGCCATGCAACCGCCTCATTCTCTGTCGTCCCCTTCTCTTCCTGCCCTCAATCTTTCCCAGCATCAGGGTCTTTTCAAATGGGTCAACTCTTCACATCAAGTGGCCAAAGTACTGGAGTTTCAGCTTCAACATCAGTCCTTCCAATGAACACCCAGNAGGGTGACAATATACAGCCTTGATGTATACCTTTTCCTATTTGAAACCAGTCTGTTGTTCCATGTCCAGTTATAACTGTTGCTTCCTGACCTGCATATAGGTTTCTCAAGAGGCAGGTCAATTGGTCTGGTATTCCCATCTCTTTCAGAATTTTCCACAGTTTATTGTGTCTAGCAGAAGAAATAAGGAAGAGTCAATCCTAGGACTTCCTTGGTGGTCCAGAGGGCTAAGATTTTATGTTCCCACTGCAGGGAGCCTGGTTTTGATCACTGGTCAAGGAATTCGATCCCATAAGTTGGAACTCAAGTTCCCGCACGCTGCAATCAGAGACCCTGCATACGACAACTAAGACCCAGTGCAGCCAAAGAAATAAAAATAAATAAATCTTAAAGAAAAAGAGAGTAAGCCCCACTCTCTGAACTTTCTGGGGGCTTGGCCTCTTGGGCAGACATCTTATCTCACCTCTGGTGAGTCAACCGAAATTCAAGCTTGACTTCTAAGCCAAGCCCCAAAAGAAGCTCTTGCTTCTAGTTAGCCTAAACATTGGACCTTAGCCTTCTTACTAGTTCTCACCTCATTCCCCATCTCTCCTCCATCCTGAGTCTTGCCCATTTTTAGAGTCCAGCATTGCTGAACCAGCATATGAAAATCTCAGGTCTTTGCTTACTTCTGTGGCAAATGTTCCACTTTTGTTTCTTCTGTATTCCTTTCCTTTCCTTCCTTTGTTTCCCTAGATGGGTCAAATGAAGACTGGAGGACTGATTCAGACAGAAGAAGGGAAAAGGTTTCAGAGGCAAAACATTTTAAGGGTGGGTAGAGTCTCTTTATCTACTGACAGAGGCTAAATTCAGCAGAAGACTCTGAATGTCTTGGAGTGTGCAGGGGATGCTCATCCATTTCTCCTAATTTGCAGATGACTAAGCATTTAAGGTCGTTGTCAAACCTCAGATAAAAAAATAAAGTCAGTAGAAGTAATAGGACAACCCCAAATGTGGGGAAACCTGCATCCATCCGGGTTCCGGATAAAGAAAGAAACTTAAGGCAAGGGTAATCAAAATAAAACCACCTGTGTGGTCTATAGACCCTGACGTTTTACTAGCTTCTATGGCTGTCCCTGGAGTAGGAAATGGCAACCCACTCTAGTATTCTTGCCTGGAGAAAATTCCATGAAGAGCTTGGGGGGCTTCAGTCCATAGGGTTGCCAAGAGTCAGACACAACTGAGCATGATATAACAACAAGAATGGCTGTCATCTTTCTAGCCCCCAGCCACAGACTCAAACTGGAAATACCAGGGGCATTCACGATTCAAAACTCACTTCCTCTGTCAGATGCCTACACCCCTGAATAGAAAATTAAGTGAAATGAGGCTATAATCAGCAATCTTTCCTTAACTCTTGAAGATACTGAAGAATTTGCTGCTAAAGCAAATAAAAATCCCTAGACTGTCTGGCTAAAGTTGTTCTTGATGATAGGATAGCCCTTGATTTTCTGTTAGCTGAGCACGGGGGTAACCACTGTGCTGTGATCAATAGCTACTACGTTTCTGGAGACGTTGAGGCCAAGCTACATAAAGTCACTAAGCAAGCCACTTGGTTTTAAAAAGTGACTCCTTCAGCAGACTTTCTTTCTATCTGCTTGATTTAAGTTGTTTGGGGTCATAGGGACCATGCCTTGAGAGTGCCCTCCAATCATTGGGTATTATTCTGCGCATAGTCTTTTTAATCATCTTTCTGGTTTGCTGTATTCTCTCAAAAGCTTTATATGCATGCACGCAGTTGCTGATGACCAAATGATCTCCCTTCGCTTAGAATGCCAAAAATGGGATGAAGAAAGTCAACTAAGAGAACAAGACTTTGATATTCCAACCTTTTTTTTCTCCAGTTGGAGATTCAACCTGACTCCAACATCAGCAAGTGGTAGCTCAGAGTGGCACTAATACCTTAAACTTTGACTACAACTGAGAAAATTGATCAAAAGGGGGAATTGATAAAGTCAATTTGAATGTTGGCACCCATAAAATGGAGGCCAACTCAGTGGCCCAGCCCATGTCACAAATCTAAACTTAAGTCTGCCTGCACTTACAGGAAACCCCTGTCAATAAAACCTAACATATATCTATCATAATCCTCTAACCCAGCTTTAGCTAGCTTAACTTGCCCTAGAAAACAGGACTTTCAGGCTTTCTAAGGAAATCCCTGATCTCCTAGTTAACCATGCTGTGTTTCTATATCACCTCTTTCTAACTCTCTATAAAACTCCCTCTTGTCTCAAATCTCTAGAGAGCAGCACTCCTCTGCTTACGAGGCACAGTACTCCCTGATTCATGGATTGTTTTCTCTTGAATAAAGGACATCAAATTCTTTACTGAAAAAAAAGTATAAGCAACAGGGTATAAACAACTAAAAATGTTTGGTTTATCATTGAACTCAGTACATATGCTTTCACATATTGCCACAATTTTAAGAGCTCATGTGAAACTACATGAACAACTTTTACTTAGTAGGTTTGGGCCTGGTAGGTTGCTGCTTTTTATATTTCTGAAGTTTACAATATAGTACCAAGATTTTTTAGAGGAACACTTAAGAAATAAAGAAAATAATAACTTGTGAATTTACCTGTGTATCTAATACCAGAAAAACGAGATGAAACTGAGAAATTCAGTTAACCCATACACATACTGATCCATAGTTATATTCAGTATATGAGATGTAGGAGAAATCTCCCGCGTGAGGAATGTGTGGTCAGGGAACAAACTGCTCAGTGACAGCTGGCTTGGTGGGTCTTCATCCCAACCTTTCTGACTACAGTTGTCAGGATCTGCACATGTTTTATGCCCTCTCTAAGCCTCAGTTTCTTCATCCATAAAATGGGATAATATATTTACTTTCTATGTTTAAGAAGATTAAATAAAATGCTAATGTCTATAAATTGCTGAGAATAATGCCTGGAATGCAGTGAGCTCTCAAAAACTATTACATACCAGCTAGTTGGGAAGTAAAGACTAGAAGTCATTCGTTTTATGTCAAAATAAGTTAGCATTTAGAATAGACATACTTGGAAGTTTGCCTACACTTTCATCTTTTCTTTTTGGTCAAAGAGTTGAAACCAGATGGGATGTTGTACAATTACAAACCTACAAGTTTTCCTGTTTCTTTTAATTTGATACCTAATTTGGGAATATGTGGGTAAAAGAAACCAAAGAATATTCCTCTGAGTAATACCTGAAAACAAGAGTTACAGATTAGGGTTTTCAGAACAAACAACAAAACCAAAACCCTGGCTATCTACACAGAAAGTGTTCTTTAAGGCTTGATAGGATTCTTTGACCTTTTTTTATGAAACATGGGCAGTCTTACATTTGATTGGTGAATTTTCTGTTGGGTTTTTTTTTGTTTTTTTCTTAAACCATGTTCCCTGCCTGCAAAGCTAAACCTATTTATGGTGAGCACTGTTTTTTCAATTAGGTTTATTTTCATTTTCCCATAGGCCAAGTTAGCTGAGAATGTCCCAAAGTTTATTTTCCTTTCCTTTCCTTTCCTTTATATAATGGTTTTTAAAATTAAAATATATAGCACTTATATCTATTGACTTTTTTGAAATACTGTCTAAATTTTTTTTTCTTTTTTGCACATTTAATGCTCCGTCATGAGACGTACTATTCAAAATGCTTTTCACTATTCACAAATGCTTCTCAGAGTGTAATGGCAGTCCATTTTTGTGGTTAGCTCTTCGAGAACAAGGATCAAGTCCATTCCGCCAACTTTGTGAAATGTCTTGTACAAGCTGGTGCTCAGGAGAGTACTTAAGAAAGCTGATGTGTTTGTGACTTGGCTTTTCCCCAAACTTTTCAGCTGGGTGTCAGCATTCCATCCAGATTGTCAATTTCTAAAGCTTAACATTCGCAAGACATCCTTTCCAAGAGGCCCCTCCTTTTGGGGGTGGAGGTGGGGGGGGGGGTGGGGTAGGGAGAAAAGGACTCTAAGCTCCGCATCAACTTTCTAATAGTTTTGTAACCCACTATTCTCTGGTGAGAACCCTGGGTGAGAGCGAGTCTTAGCTAAGAACTTTGCTTTTGGGAGAGCGCTTCAGGTTTACAGCCCTTGGGGAAGAGGGTTTGCTCATCCCTGGAAAACTGCTGGCGGCTCTGGGGCCGGGGAGCTGCGGGCAGCTCTTTGGGGCTGGGAAGGTCAGCACAGCTGGAGAAGGGCCCGCTAGCCTCAGGGGAAGGGGAGAGTCCTCGTTCGCTCCCGGGGCGCTCCCCGCGGGCTGGGATGGGCGGATCCCCGGCCCCCGGAGCTCCTCCCCGCGGGGCCTCCCGCCCACCCGCCGCATCCCTGCCCGCGCCAGCGCTCGGCCATCGGCTCCCGCCCCTCCTCCCCCCCAGAGGCGTGGGGGCTGGAATTCGGCCGCCGAGCTCTCCGGGGCACCGTGCCCCGGAGGGCTGGGCCGCGCCCTCCTCCCGGGCTCCTTTCCCCCCGCAAGCTCCCCTCCTCCCGGCCTCCGCCTCCCAGCGCTCTCCCCTCCCCATCCCGGCGGCTCCGGTCTCCTCCCGTTCCCCTCCTCCCCGCACTCCTCCCTGCCCCCCACCCACGCTCCCACTCCCTTCCTTTTCTCGCCTGGGCCCTCCTTCCTGCGCCCCTCTCCTCCCCGCTCCCCTCCTCTCTTCCTCCAGATCCCTATCCTCGCCCATTCCCCATCCCTCCTTCTTCCTCCTCTGCTCCCTCCGCGCGCGCCTTCTTCGCCCCCCACCTCTTTCCTCCTCGGTTCCTCCTTGGAACCCCTCCCCTCTCCGCTCCTCCCCCCTTATCCCTCTCCTCTGCTCCCCGCCTTCCTCCCCGGCTCCTCTTTCCCGGTTCGCCGAGCTCCCACGCGGTTGCTATGGAGGCGCCCGCGGCTGCTAGCCGCCCGCCGGGAGCTGCCCTGGGGCCCGGGGACGGAGTGGTGACTCTGCCCGAGGCCGTGGCGCCTCGCGCCCTTGGGGCCCAGGAACAAAGCGCGCCCTCCCCCATCTCGGGAGTGCGCTGCGAGACCTTCAGGCGCCCCGGACCCGGAGGGCGAATCTGCTGGTCCCCAACCTCTGGGGATCGGACCCCAGGGGTCGGGGTGACAGCTGCGTGCTACCGAGCTATCTTGTGGCTCCCCGAAGATCACTCCCGCTCCCCGATTCCTACCCCCCATCCCGGAGGTGTCTCTAAGGCCGGGGGACGGCCAGATGGCCCCATTTAAAAGGATCGTCCCCTTTTGTTGGGGGCGCTGAAGCTGCTCCCAGGCCAATTTACATAGGAAAATGGGGTTTGTGTCCCCAATTCAGGGCGGTGCCCCGACAGCTGGTGGTTCTGTCATCGTGTCAGGACCCCACAGCATGATGTTTAAATTGACTTGATGTGTGCAGATGTTTGCGTGTGAATAGCAATTGATTGAGAACCGGTAGCTATTAGGTCAGGCTTGGAGAAACTCAGTTCACAGAGGAAATTTTTTTATCAGCCTGGGCACAACAGTAAGATGGTAGAATGGAAGTGTCCTGCTGAAGACTTAGGATCCTCTCTTAGAGAACTCCTAGTTTATCACTTTGTTGGGAAATCTAAAAAGCCCAGTAGTTGGACCTGAAGAGAATTTTGAAATCCTTACTGTTGTTTTTGGTTGTTCCTTGTCAAAGTTGTAAGGTTGAACATAAAAAAAAGAGGTGAGGAGGACTGCTAGGACTTCAAAATAATCCANCATTCCTACCCCCCATCCCGGAGGTGTCTCTAAGGCCGGGGGACGGCCAGATGGCCCCATTTAAAAGGATCGTCCCCTTTTGTTGGGGGCGCTGAAGCTGCTCCCAGGCCAATTTACATAGGAAAATGGGGTTTGTGTCCCCAATTCAGGGCGGTGCCCCGACAGCTGGTGGTTCTGTCATCGTGTCAGGACCCCACAGCATGATGTTTAAATTGACTTGATGTGTGCAGATGTTTGCGTGTGAATAGCAATTGATTGAGAACCGGTAGCTATTAGGTCAGGCTTGGAGAAACTCAGTTCACAGAGGAAATTTTTTTATCAGCCTGGGCACAACAGTAAGATGGTAGAATGGAAGTGTCCTGCTGAAGACTTAGGATCCTCTCTTAGAGAACTCCTAGTTTATCACTTTGTTGGGAAATCTAAAAAGCCCAGTAGTTGGACCTGAAGAGAATTTTGAAATCCTTACTGTTGTTTTTGGTTGTTCCTTGTCAAAGTTGTAAGGTTGAACATAAAAAAAAGAGGTGAGGAGGACTGCTAGGACTTCAAAATAATCCATGAAAGATCTAATCTAATCCATTTTATTAAAATAACTCAGCCAGCTGCCATAGCCTGTAGCAGACTGAAAGTTGTCACTAGTTTGAAATCAGTAGTTTAAGCATGTATACGTAAATGATAGACTGTTAAGAACAGAGAGGACCTTCAATTCTTATTTTACCAATAAGGAATTTGAATCTCAGGGAGGTTAAGTGATTTTCCCAAGATCATAACAACTCTTGGAATATGATCTCAACGAAGGAAAAGGAAACTTTAAGACAGTAGATTTAGGTCTATTTAGGAGCCCTTGGAAATACCTTAATCAAGCCGCTCTCAAACCTTTCCACCAGTCCGCTGGAGCCACCAACAGGTAAATCCCTAGAAGACAAGGAATGGAGAGGAATTTTTTTTTTCCCCTCTGCCTGCATTCATCAACTTCAGCTCAAGTCTGTCGTTCTTGTTTAGTTGCTAAGTCGTGTGCAACTCTTTCTCGACCCCATAGACTAGCCTGTCTGTCCATGGGATTTCCCAGGAAAGAATACCGGAGTGAGTTGCCATTTCCTTCTCCAGGGAACCTTCCTGACCCAGGAATTGGACCAGTGTCTCCTGCTTTGGCATGCAGATTCTTTACCACTGAGCCACCAGGAAAGTCACAGGGCTTTGGAGCCAGTTTTAGCCACTAGAGTCTTCCTGAACCCTGAACTGAAACTTGTGACTTCATTTCCATCAGAGTGTTCATTTTGTGATGAAATGGAAAGGGACTGGTTAGAATTTGTATGAAATGGGAAATCAAAGCTGGGCAGGAACCCTCTGGTCACTTTTTCAGGAAGAAGGCCAAAGTGATCAGTGGAACCAGTGTTTACCTTGCTAGAAGGTAGGATAGCTAATTTGGAAAGGCTTTGTGGTTAAGACTTTATACTCCCAGTGCAAGGGGTGTGGATTTGATCCCTGGTTGGGAAACTAAGATCCTACATGCTCCAAAAAAACCGCTGAAAAGATCCTCTGAAACGCTGAAAGATCCTCTGGTCTCCTTACTTCAAGGATTGTGTTGGAAGAGTTTTATCTGCTAAACTTGCCCGTAGACTTATGTTGGAAAAAAACTTCTGCCTTTGAACCTGAAGTGACTGGGAAAAATTAGGAAAGAGTGTTCCTGGGTAAGATTTTAGAAGAGTGGTAGAATGCCACATAAAAGAAGAACATGAGTTCACACACTGTACTTCAAATGAGAAATACCAAGAATGTGCAGCTGGGTTGGAACTGGAAATGGGTGTTAATTTCTGCTCTGCTTCTCCTACCAAACAAAGCAGCAATGTTTTTTTCTGCCTATTTGCTTGGACCCAAATGGTACTAAGATGACGGTGCCAAATATGTGATGAGGATGTTAGGTAATGAATATAAGAACCTCTTGATTCTTAGAAAGGGAGTGTTTTTAGAATAATATGTTATATTTTAAAAATGACTATATTCAAGAAAATTATTTGAAATGGACTCCCCCATTAGTACCACATACGTACTCTTATCTCTCTTTACTGTTTTGACTACCCTTTGGTACTTGTACTGGTTAGTTATTGAGGTGTAACAACCCCCCAAAACACCAAAAAACAGCTGTTTATTAGTATAGCTCATGCACCTGTGGGTCATAGGTCAGCCCCTCTAGGTTGGCCCTGCTAATGCTGGCTCAGCTTAAGCATGCATCTCAGGGTCTCCTGGAGCTCTGCTTTAGACTAAGTTTGGCTGAGGAAGTTTAGCTGAAACAGCTTTGCTCCATGTCTTTTATCCTTCTGAGACTGGTGGACCATCTCAGGCCCCTTCCATGGCGATGACAGAGGAGCAAGAAGGGCGTGAGAATCACGGGCCCTGGTGGTCTATGTTTTACTAGAGTCAGGAGCTGGCACTCTGTTACTTCTACCTTATTCTTCTGGCCAAATCAGGTCACATGGCCAGCCTTGATCAAATCAAGTCACAATGAAAGAAGGAAGCCTAGTGCAGAAACCAGGACAGAGGGAACGGATAGAGATAGGGCAAAGAATTAGGGCCATGAATGCAGTCAAACACAGCTCTTATTAACATCTGCTATAATATCCATTTTACCTATAAGTTTACTCAGAAGTTTGTTTCTGTTCCTGCTAGAATGTAAGCTCCATAAGGGCAGGAATTTTTGTCTGCATTGTGTGTTGCTAATCCTCAATATCCCAAACAGTGGCACATTGTAAATGCTTAATAAGCCTTGGATGAATCTTTAAGGAAGTTTATATTAATTATTTGGCCTATTTATAAAGCCCAAATTCCCTGGGACAGAATGTAATTTTATTAGTTTTTCCTTCATCTTCTGATTTAAAGATCATGGTTTGCATTTGCTCACAGTGGAAACTGCTGTCTGTTTGGAATAAACATGATTATGCTTTAAAAAAATTTCCAGATTTCAAAGTAGTTTAACATTTGTTTAGAACATATAAATAGATTCTATGTAAAAGTTGATTATTAGATGGGCAGAAAATTTGCAGGAGAGGGAGGATTTTACATATATTCTGGTAAAGAAAACATTGCTTCTTCCGATGTCAGAATAATACTAATTAAAATTTCAAACTTTCAGAATTTGAATCTGAAAAATTACCAAGATCTTTGAATTTGAAGTGCTCCAAAATGTGTAGGGTACAGGATAGTTGTTGTCATTGTTCAGTCACCAAGTCATGTCCGATTCTTTGTGACCCCATGGACTGCAGCACGCCAGGCTTCCCTGTCCCTCACCATCTCCTGGAGTCTGCCTAAGTTCATGTCCCTTGAATCGGTCATGCCATCCAACCATCTCATCCTCTGTTGCCCTCTTCTCCTTCTGGCCTTCAATCTTACCCAACATCAGGGGCTTTTCCAATGAGTCAGCTGTTCACATCAGGAGGCCAAAGTAAGTACAGAATAGTACCTACCCAAATTATCTTTGTTGGCCTTTTGGGGCCATAGAAATCCAATCATTTCTTTCTCCTCTCTACCCCTGTTGACCCTCTCCAGAAGACATAAGGCAACGGAATTTTCTTAAGGTCATGCATTAAAGGGGAATTCCTGTGCAATATATTTTTTAATTTCCTTGAAATTTGAATTTATGCTGCCACTTTTTGACTGTGGCAGATGATGTGGTAGGAGATAAAGTAGGCGTTAATGCTTAGTTACATAAAAGAGAGCTTTGCAAATGTCCATACTTAGCAGCAGGTTAATTTGGGACTCCCATCAGAAACCCAGGTCTTGGACACTGGAGTGAGTGTCTGAATTGTCATCATGTCAGGTGACTAACTCCACAGACATACAGGTGTTAGTTAGACCTGAAAGCTTGATGCTAGGTGGATCTATAATTTTCAAAAAGACAGGAACCTGGAAAGTTAGGGGCTTTGAGACATCCTGAATTATAGTCATTTCCTTCTCTGTCTCCCTCCCAACCCCCTCCTCTCTCCACCCCTTAACCCCTCCACATCACTCTTCGAGTCCCCACAAAATGACTGTTGTGTTATAGATCTATAAGTTGTATTTCTCAGACAGGTTTTACTTACAAATTTATGATCAGGGGCTTCCCAGGTGGCGCTAGTAGTGATAAAGAATTCGCCTGCCAATATAGGAGACTCGGGAGATGCAGGTTTGATCCCTGGGTCAGGAAGATCCCCCGGAGAAGGAAATGGCAACCCACTCCAGTATTCTTGCCTGGGAAATCCCATGGACAGTGGAACCTGAAGGGGTGCAGCCCATGGGAATGCAAAGAATCACATTAATAGTGAGACTGTAAAAGCACACCCTTTTTAGTTTAACTTTGGTCTTTTGGGTTGCAAATTTGGAAATTTAGAGGTTTCTACATTCAGCAAACAGGAACCTGGTGAGCTACAGTCCATAGGGTAGCAGAGTCAGACATGGCTGAAGCGACTTAGCACAGCACAGTACATTCAGCAAACATTCATCAAAGGACTCCTGGCTGCACTAAACACAATTAGATGAAGCCTTTGGCCCTGAGAGAGCTCAGAAACTTGGGGAAGATGTGCAGGTTGATGGGCATTTTCAGCACAGGGGTATAAAGGCTGTGGTTGAGCAAGACTTGGGTGGGAGCTCAGTGGAGACAAAGGAAGCAAGCAAACATTGGTAATGCCTTCCGATTTGCAGAAGTTCTCTTCCATTCATCTCTTCTCGCCCTGGCAGTTTTCCTNGAGCTCAGAAACTTGGGGAAGATGTGCAGGTTGATGGGCATTTTCAGCACAGGGGTATAAAGGCTGTGGTTGAGCAAGACTTGGGTGGGAGCTCAGTGGAGACAAAGGAAGCAAGCAAACATTGGTAATGCCTTCCGATTTGCAGAAGTTCTCTTCCATTCATCTCTTCTCGCCCTGGCAGTTTTCCTACCTGCAGGCTGGGACAGGGTATTATCCCCATGATGTTCAAGAGAGGAGACAGCGAGAGCTATACTCTTTGTAAGGGGTGAACCAGCCTTCACATTGCATCCCTTGAGGCTCTTTTTCCGGGCTCTTTCCATCTTGGTTCTATTCCTGCTCCCTCTCTCTGCCAGGCTTGCATTGTTTCCGGAAGTGTGGTCTGGTCCAGGCCTTGCATCCCTCAGGTGTAAAATGAGTACATGGTTCAGGATGATTCCTAAGACCCTGAGTCCTTTTGTTGTTACTGTTCAGTTGCAGCGTCCTATCCGACTTTTTGAGACCCTGTGGACTGCAGCATGCCAGGCTTCCTTGTCCTTCGCCATTTCACAGAGCTTGCTCAAACTCAAGTCCATTGTGTCGATGATGCCATCCAATCGTCTCGTCCTCTATTGCCCCCTTTCCTCCTCCCCTCAATATTTCCTAGCATCAGGGTCTTTTCCAATGAAGGTCTTTTGCACCCCTTCAGTTCAGTTTAGTTCAGTCNAAGACAACTTTTACACTCTCCTCTTTGACTTTCATCAAGAGGCTTTTTAGCTCCTCTTCACTTTCTGCCATAAGGGTGGTGTCATCTGCATATCTGAGGTTATTGATATTTCTCCTGGCAATCTTGATTCCAGCTTGTGTTTCTTTCAGTCCAGCATTTCTCATGATGTGCTCTGCATAGAAGTTAAATAAGCGGGGTGACAATATACAGCCTTGACATACTCCTTTTCCTATTTAGAACCAGTCTGTTAGTTCCATATCCAGTTCTGACTGTTGCTTCCTGACCTGCATACAGATTTCTCAAGAGGCAGCACCCCTAACTGTCTAAAATTCCAAGAACTGTTGCGTTTGTAGTCAATCTGAGGAAGTTTGATGTGAAAGTCCTGTTAAGTTTTTATTTGTGTTTTGCAAAACCCTTTGTGGCAAGTTGGTCTTAATTTTTTAAAAAAATACCTGTTTCAAGATGAAGACATTGGGGAAGTAGCACCCTGCCACTTCTCTGTGGCCCCATGGTGTCCTGGCAGGGTCAGCATTCACGCTTCTGGCTCCTGAGTTTCTGATCTCCTATTCCTCTTTGTGAAATGGCTTTCCTCATACCTCTTAACTTTTATTTTACTTCCTTTTCTAATGGGTAATGTTTAAAACTCTGTTCTATTATTAAATGTCCTAAGTGACTTCTTGCTGTAGATGTTTTCAAGTATGTGTGTATGTGTGCCTGTGTGCGTGCACTCCACTATTTGTTCATTGCTCAGAAGAGGAGCTGCACACTGAAAGTTGGAGAGCCAAACATTTACTTGCAGACATATTTTTTAAAACTTTTTATTTTATATTGGAGTATAGTCGATCAACAATGTTGTGATGATTTCAGATGGACAGTAAGAGAATTCAGTCATACATATACACATACCCATTGTCCCTCAAACTTCCCTCCCATCCAGGTTGTCACATAATACTAAGCAGAGTTCCATGTGCTATACAGTAGGTCCTCGTTGGCTATCCATTTTAAATATAGTAGTATATACGTGTCTATCCCAAACTCCCCAACTATCTCCTCCCCCCATCCTTCCCCTTGGCAACCGTAAGTTCATTCTCTAACAGATATATTTTAAAATATTGCTTTATTTTGAATAAGTTACCCAGAACAATGATAAACATTCCAAAATGACATGTGTAAATATTTTTAAGTTTAGGCTGATATTTAGTGATTGAGGAATTTCATATATAAAAGTCTGGGTTTATGACTTTTCATGAAAGTCGGATCTGGCAACTTAGCGCAGACTTCCTATTGTGTCGCCAATCAGTCTTGCCTTCTCTGGGTTCACTGTGGGCTCACCAGACCTCCTCCCCTGCTTCCTACTCTCAAGCCCTCACCACTGAAAGCTCGGTGAGCCATTTCAGTCCTGGCTGGCCCTTTAGACATTAGTGGTTGGCCTGCTCACCTCAAGTGTCTGTACCTTAGATGTCCCACCGACACGCAAGGGAGCCTGGTGGACCTGGGGCTGACCTGCTCTGAGGCAGCTGATGACGAGAAGATGTCTTTCACCTGCACTCTCAGGATGAAGTGGGTGGAGTCAAACAGGAGGCCCAAGAAGAAAATGCCAATCAGTCAAGAGGAAAGCTCGGGATTGGCTGGGTTATTTGTCCTTTGGACAACAAGCCAGCAAAGAGCAGTAACAAATAAAATGGGGACACCAAGGGAGAAAGAAAGGTAGAACAGAATAGGGCTTGTTGAAAGACAAAAGGTACCAATGAGAGCAAACTGAAGCAAGACACGAGACGATGAACATGAACAAATTTATTATTATTATTAGGCTTGCAAGATCTCAGCTTCCTGAGCAGTGATTGAACCCCAAGCTATGGCAGTGAGAGTGTGGAATCCTAACCACCAGGCCACCTGGGAATTCTTCATGAACAAATTATTAATTTCCTTAATTCTCAACCACAAAATGGGGTATCGTCCTTAAAGGATAGTCGAGAAGACAAGAGGAAGTATAATTAAAGACTTCATCACAGGGCCTGGACTTTGATAGATGCTNCTCAGCTTCCTGAGCAGTGATTGAACCCCAAGCTATGGCAGTGAGAGTGTGGAATCCTAACCACCAGGCCACCTGGGAATTCTTCATGAACAAATTATTAATTTCCTTAATTCTCAACCACAAAATGGGGTATCTTCCTTAAAGGATAGTCGAGAAGACAAGAGGAAGTATAATTAAAGACTTCATCACAGGGCCTGGACTTTGATAGATGCTAGACGACCGAGTGATAACTCACGAGTGTCTGTGTGATGGCTTCACTACATGCTCTAGGAAGTAAAAAAATACATCACTTTTTCTGGATAAAATTCTACTTTTAAATAAAACATCTGTACTTTGGGGAGGCTTTGAGAATAAGCTTTTGAATATGGCAGCGTTTCTCTTCCCAGTTTCATGGGGGGCTTCCTGGTCCCACAGGTTATACAGGGCCTACAAAACAGGCACCTATACAGTCAGGGTGATATCTGGAATTCCCAAAGTAAGTGACTTCCCCAGTGTCCTCACTATGGCAAGGGTTCTGGCTGAGCCCCTACCTGGGCTCAGAGTTTGGCTGCGTGTGCCCCTGACAGGGGGTCAACAGCTATTTGAGTGGCTTTATTTGATGGCATCAGGCTGTTCACAGCTATTCTGCTTCTCTTCCTTCCAAGCACGTGGTAAGATTGTACTTTCCTGTTGCCTTGAGTTCGGGCACATCCGTGACGCTTTGGCTGATGAGATGCATTTAGAGGTGATTTGTGTCACATGGAGCAGCTGCTGGGCCACAGAAGCCAGGGGAGCATGTTAAGATGATACCTCCATCCGCTTGGTTTCCTAGGTAACCCAGGTGAGCAGAGACACCCCCTGACTGCCTGCACTGAACACACAGGAGGCTCAAGGAATACACTTTTGCTGCTACTCCACTGTTAATTTTGGTTTGTTACTGCTGCATAACATGGCCTATCCTTACTGATAGAGTTGATATTCTAGAGCCTTTTTTTTTTTTAAGCGAAGGAGGAGAGAGTTTTTGTTTGTTTCTCTTTCTTCTTTTACAGAGAGAAAGAAGGGATGAGAACAAGGACAGCAGAAAGAGATGGCCTTGGTATGTACCTATTCTCCATCTAGGCCCTTGATCTAGTTGGAAGGCCCCACTGGAGAAAGAAGTTGAGCTGGGAACTGAAAGAATCCTTCTTTAGGTGATTTTCAGAGAATCTTGCCATAAGTTTTCAGGCCTGAGTGACAGAGAGGTGCCCTGAAATCAGCAAGAGGCCATGCTTGCCCTCCCCCCACCCCCACCCCACCAGGACCCAGCAGTGACATGACGTCTCAGGCACTGTGGTTCTGGGAAGGTCTTGACATGGCCTTTTTTTGTCCCACACTGGGGAGCTGCAAAGGCAGGTATGACACCCTGAAGCGACAGCAGGAGCAGGGAAATGTGGGTAGATTTGATAGGACGTGCCTATCAAATGCATCACCCTCAAGGCTCCCAGAAATAACCAGGGAAGATTTGGGAGGAGCGGTAGCATCCTGGCATCACACCGGGGATGCCAAGAGCCACTGTCATTTGAAGTTAATATTAGTAGGACCTCAAATGGATGTTTAGGCTTGGGAGGTGTGAGGACAGTGAGTCAGCTGCTTTGGTTCAGCTGGCCCTGAGGTCTGGCTACCCGCTGGTTACAATACACACCAACTGACCTTTCTGACTGCTCGCAAGCTTTTTATTCTGTCATTTTCCCACATAAACTACTTTGTACAAATCCACTAAAAACTGAAGTATAGTTGATGTACAATATTATATAAGTTAAGGTGCACATAGACTACTTTGATCTGGCCTTATGGATCAGTGTATATTTTCTTCAGAGTTGCACTGATGCATGAAATATTCATTCCTTGATGAAGAAAACCAAACTGATGTTATTTTAAATACCACTGTAATTTCTAGACTTCGTTACAGGACTAATTTTGCTTTAATTTTCTTTTTTATATAAAAAAAGAATTTCTTTTTAGACGAGAGTTTGGGAAGCATTTTGCTAAACTAAACTGAAATTTCCTTGTCAAAGAAATACCTTTAGGAAGCCAACATATACTCCTAAGGGAGATCTGATAATGAGTCAAGAGTGTTTTAAAGGAAGAAATAGAGAAACTGTTATAGAAACACAGATATCTGTGTGAGTCTGAATGATGCAAAAAATTAGAGATTATTTTATTATAATTAAACTTAAGCTGGGTTGGAGGGAGTTCCATTTTAACACTCTTTACAAATCCACAATTTCAGTCTTATCACCTAGGGAATGTTATTAACAGATTGCATTCATACCCAGATAACACAGGGGGTTATCTGCCCCCAGGAGGTGGCCTAAGAGTATTGACTGTTCCTCTCTCTCTGTCTCTCTCTCTCTCGGTTTTATTATCTTTGTCCCTGTCTTTAGGCAGCAGAAATTTTCCTGATGACACCTGCAGTGGTGAAGCCAGCTTTGAGAATCCATTAATTCTTCTCCATTTGCTTAGATCGATGGCTCAGGCAACCTTGGGCATCATGGTCTTGTGCACAGCAAAGCCACCTTCCTTTTGAAATATAGTGCAAAAATCGGGGACAACATCAACAGGGAAAATAGTTTTATTCTCTTTGTGTGTGTGTTGTGTACGTGCACGCGCGTGTGCGTGTGCACTCTGTCGTGTCCGACTCTTTACAACTGCATGGACTGTAGCCTGCCAGTCTATATGTGGAATTCTCCAAGCAAGGATACTGGAGTGGGTTGCCATTTCCTACTCTAGGGGTCTTCCTGACCCAGGGATTGAACCAGCATCTCTTATGTCTTCTGCCTTGGTAGGCGGATTCTTTACCACTGCACTACCTGGGAAGCCATGTTCTCTTTATAAGCAGTGGCACATTATCATACTTGTTAATAAAGTCACATTTCTTTCAGACAGTATAACTTAAAATGTATAGCCTTCTTTCAACTACATTAATATAATTTTTCACCCCCAAATGGTGAAGTCCCAAGTTGTTCTCAAGGTCGCCAATTAGAGGCAGAAATGGGATTCAGACTCAGGACTTCGTGCTTTTGTCCCCCTCCGCCCTTGGCTTGGGGACATTGGTAAATGATTAAAGGGCTGATGTTTTCTATAATACGTCTAATGCTTCAACACTGTTATTTTGCTTTTACAGAAAGGATTACAGAAAAAATATTTCTTCTGATGTACAATACAATGGTATGCTACCAGTGCCTGAATTGCTCTATTTCCCTGAATAATATCTCNGGGGACATTGGTAAATGATTAAAGGGCTGATGTTTTCTATAATACGTCTAATGCTTCAACACTGTTATTTTGCTTTTACAGAAAGGATTACAGAAAAAATATTTCTTCTGATGTACAATACAATGGTATGCTACCAGTGCCTGAATTGCTCTATTTCCCTGAATAATATCTCTCTTCTTAAACTGGCAAAGCAAGTCTGTGTCTCTATAAACCATCCTACAAATTCATCCAAAAAGCTAGTTGCTGAAAAGCCTGTATAAACCAGAAAACTAGGATCTGACAATTTAGGAAAAAGAATATTGAGAGAAAAGTAAACAGCTGCCTTTAATTAATCCAAACCCTCCCTTATTAGTTTTAAAGAGAATAATAACAATAGCGTATCAGCAGTAACCTTACTGAATGACTATTCTGAGGTTGAGTGTGGCACTCAGCCTGATACTGATCTGCTGTCATTTAATGCTCACTATAACCCCGTGACGTCAGTACTATTTTAGCCCCATTTTACTAGTGAGGAACTGAGGTTTATAGAATTTGTGCAACTTGTCCAGGTTTTACAGCAAGCAAGAAAGCAGCTAAGTGGTATCTAAAACATACCATTGCTTTTTACTCTTCTATCTGAGGAAACCTCATTTCTGGAAAAAGAAATTTTTTCCACACACACAAAAACAAATTCAGCCAACACAGAAATGAGGTGAAGAAACCAAGAGACCTATGTAACCGATTTCAGCTTCACTTATTGGAACCTGGCTTCAATGGAGACTTATTAATCTTGTCAATTTCCTTGGAAAATTAATTTTCTTTGCAGCAAAGCCTTAGGACTGTGTATATTAAATATTGCAATTAAGCTAGACCTAGTCTACATTTAGCCAGGCACAAGTTGTATAATTTAGAGGGAAAAAACAGTAAATTAAGATGAAGCAACATGAAACATTTTTCATTTAAAGAAAAGCTAACAGCTCAATATATTATTTTTTTCTAGCTACAGGGGCTTGACCCTTTGGGGATGTTGAAAGGAAAGGAATAATGGCATTGATTGAAGAAAGGGAAAAACAGCAACTTGAAAATGGTTGTGGCAGATTAGATGGCATTATAATGCCTGTCATGACTTCCTCCTGCCAAAATGAGATTCATTAAAGAAAACTCTTAACTAAATTAAAACTCTTCTCACCAATATCCTCCCCTCCAGATGTGAATGGCAGACTGTGGCCTGGTTAACAGGACTGTGGGTAATTGGTGGAAATATTTCATAACATTCTAATAAGAGGAAGACAAGAAATACCGAGAAACATTTTATTTACTTTTAACCCCAAATGACGAAGACAGCTGACTGACTGATGACTTCTTATGTCAGGAATCCACAAGGAGACAGCGAGATGTCATCATGAGAGGCAACTGCTCAGCTGCGGTCATTCTGCTCCAGCGCCATGCTGTGGTTGCTGCCTGANGTCATCTATTAATTTTGAGATCTTTTCCCTTAGTGTGTTATTTCTTTAATGAGATAAGTGATTTCTGTATGAATGCATGGAGGTGATTTTGTATAACCAAGACTCTGAAGATACTGTGGCTCTGCATGGCCCAAACAAAGAGAGAAGAGAACGTCTGTGTGTGGTCCCGGGCAGCTCCCAGGATTTGGACTTTGGCTTGTCTGAACTGCTATGCAGGAGAGTCAGTCTAGAAGACAATGGAGGTAGGGGTGACTGGTACCAAAATCATGCAAAACTCTGTGTAAATGACAGTGAGTCCACAGATGCATTTGGCCACCGTTTAAGGTGAATGACTTCCCTGGTGGCTCAGAGGGTAAAGCGTCTGTCTGCAATGCTGGAGACCCNTGCAGGAGAGTCAGTCTAGAAGACAATGGAGGTAGGGGTGACTGGTACCAAAATCATGCAAAACTCTGTGTAAATGACAGTGAGTCCACAGATGCATTTGGCCACCGTTTAAGGTGAATGACTTCCCTGGTGGCTCAGAGGGTAAAGCGTCTGTCTGCAATGCTGGAGACCCGGGTTCGATCCCTGGGTCAGAAAGATTCCCTGGAGAAGGAAATGGCAACCCACTCCAGTATTCTTGCCTGGAGAATCCCATGGATGGAGGAGCCTGGTAGGTTACAGTCCACGGGGTTGCAAAGAGTCGGACACGACTGAGTGACTTCACTTTAAGGTGAATGATGGTTCTAGGTGGGATGCTATGGCAGAAACTCCTATAGTAAAGGAACAAGGAGGCTTTGTTGGAAGGTAGCACAGAATTGAAGACTATTTATGAGGCTGAGGGGGCTTCCCAGGTGGCACTAGTAGTAAAGAATTCACCAGCCAGTGCAGGAGACTTAAGAGACACTGGGTTAGAGAGATGCCCTGGAGGAGGGCACAGCAACCCACTCCAGTATTCTTACCTGGAGAATCTCATGGACAGGGAAGCCTGGCAGGCTACAGTCCATGGAGTCACAGAGTCAGACACGACTAAAGCAACTTGGCACACGGCATGTATGAGACTGAGAGCAGCTTCAGGCACTCGGGGCTGGGTTATCCCTTTTCATCTTCTCAGGCTTTGCTGTAAGGTAAGTGGGGCCTGATGCTGACTGAGCTGAGGTCAGGTGAGTGTCACTCATGATCAAAGAGGGAGCAGGCTTTCTCACCTGCCACAGCAGAAAAATCTCTGTCGAGGACTTCACTTGGCCCCAGCTATGTTCCATGCCCATCCCTGGACCAGTCACTAAGACAGGAAGAGGGTCCTCTGACACTCAAGCTGGGGTCACGTTTGTACATTCTTGAGGAAGGGGGTTAGGGTTTGTTTCTAGGGAAAGTGGAGAGAAAGTGGGCTGGGCAGATAAAAACAAAAGCTATTGGAGTTAACCAAGAATTAATTTACATATTCATGGTTTTAATAGCTCTGTTGGAAGCCCCTTCTGTGAGAAAGATCTCCTGCTCTTCTGTAAAGGAGTTTTCAGCGTTTTGTTGTGTGCTTCCCAAGGTAGCCATTTTCTCCCATGGAGGGTTTTCATGTTCCATCTCATATTTATTTATTTTCCTTGGGGAACTCTAGCTATGATAACAAGATGTTTTATTTTGTATACATTGAGTTTCTATTTGGTTATGGTATTGCATTTATCCGATATGTGATATAACAGTTATTTTAACAGTTTTGTAAGTAGATACTCTTACTTTTTCCTCTTATAAATGTGGCAGGATGGAGTTATCTTTTACCTTCAAACCCATCTTTCCTTTCTCTCATCATCTTTTGTGAGAGAAGATATTTTGCAGACAGAGTAGAGAGAGATTCTATTGAATAATACTTCAGAATTTTGCTAGTGGAGGTAGTCAGTGTGAGGAAGAAAAAGGTTTGTTTTTCCAGTAGAGGTTCTGCTCTAAAGAATATTAAAGTCCAAAACTTCTCCCAAGAAGCATGATGAGAACCTCCTGCAACTGCTCAGATTGGAGAAACTAAGGACTTTGTGGAAAATGCAAGAAGGAGCAAGTGTGATGAGGGGGAAAAAAAGGAAATTAAAAAAAATTTTTTAGCTTTTTATTTTATATTGGAGTATAGCTGATTAACAGTGTTGTGATAGTTTCAGGTGGACAGCAAATGGACTCAGCCACATATATGCACGTATCCATTCTTCCCCAAACACCCTTCTCATCCAGGTTGCCACATAACATTGAGCAGAGTTCTCGGTGCTATAAAGTAGGTACTTGATGGCTATGCATTTTAATTATAGCAAAGGTGTAAATGTTGATCCCAAACTCCCTAACTATCCCTTTACCACTTCCTTCCTAAAAAGAGGAAAATGTTTAAAAAGACAAAGAAGTGGGGAGAACACAGGAAAAAGAGGGTCCTGAAACTTATCCATGGAAAAATCTGGAGGGATAGTAAGGGTTATATAAGTTATAAACAATAGAAATCAACTATGGATAACTTAAGCATTGGAGAGGTATGGATAAGTCATGGGATTTAAAAATAAATTCATGAACTAGACTCAGAGAGGGCACTTATAAGAGCAGCTCTATTCTATGCTATACAGTAGGTTCTCGTTGGTTACCAAGTTTGTATATAGTGATGTGCAAAGTAGTTTCTTTTTCCCTGGAGAAGGAAATGACAACCCACTCCAGTATTCTTGCCTGGGAAATCCTATGGACCAGGGAGCCTGGTGGACTACAGTCCATGGGGTTGCAAAGCGTCGGACACAACTGAACGACTGAGCACATTCATTTCAGTCGCTCAGTCATGTCTGACTCTCCGCGACCCCATGAATCTCAGCACACCAGGCCTCCCTGTCCATCACCAACTCCTGGAGTTCACTCAGACTCATGCCCATCGAGTTCGTGATGCCATTCAGCCATCTCATCCTNAACTTCAGCTTCTTCAGCGTTACTGGTTGGGGCATAGGCTTGGATTACCCTGATATTGAATGGTTTGCCTTAGAGAAGAACAGAGATCATTCTGTCATTTTTGAGACTGCATCCAAGTACTGCATTTCGGACTCTTTTGTTGACCATGATGGCTATTCCATTCTTCTGAGGGATTCTTGCCCACAGTAGTAGATATAATGGTCAGCTGAGTTACATTCACCCATTCCAGTCCATTTTAGTTCGCTGATTCCTAGAACGTCGACATTCACTCTTGCCATCTTGTTTGACCACTTCCAATTTGCCTTGATTCATGGACCTGACATTCCAGGTTCCTATGCAATATTGCTCTTTACAGCATTGGACCTTGCTTCTATCACCAGTCACATACACAGCTGGGTTTTGTTTTTGCTTTGGCCCCATCCCTTCATTCTTTCTGGAGTTAATTCTCCACTGATCTCCAGTAGCATATTGGCCACCTACTGACCTGGGGAATTCCTCTTTCAGTATCCTATCATTTTGCCTTTTCATACTGTTCATGGGGTTCTCAAGGCAAGAATACTGAAGTGGTTTGCCATTCCCTTCTCCAGCGGACCACATCCTCTCAGACCTCTCCACCATGACTCGCCCATCTTATGCCTACACACAAGCACGCAAACCCTTTGTTTCTGGGATGTGACTCATTCAGCACTCCAAGCAAGATGACGCCTTAGAATCCAAAAAGGCAGATTCATACAGTCCTTCTTCACACCTACAGAATGCCTACCATGAGCTAGGAACTGTTTTAAATGCAGAGGAGACAGCAGCAAACAAATAACTCTCTGCTCTCACAGAACTTACTCAATGGTGGGAGACAGACAGTAAAAAATACGGCAGCAAAGCTAGTGTGTTTCACCACGTTTCTAGTCCTCTCAGACACAATGACTAAGAATGCTCTACAAAGAGGTTTCTGCACCAATCTCAGTGCCAGAGTGAAGAGCTGACTCATCATGGACAAGCAGCATGCACTTGCTATTGTAATCCACTGAGATCTGTGGGGATTCTCTGTCACTGCAGCACACCCATCCTATCCTGTCTGAAACAGTAAATAAACTTCATGGTGTTAGATGATGACAGCTGTTAAGGAGGAAAACAAAACAAGAAGACAAGACATGAGGGTAGAAGCTTTGGATACAATTCATAAAAGGCACCCATCTTAAATCTAGCCTTGTAATTAAAGCGTTAAGAACATCACACTGAATATAATCTATCCCAAGTTAGTGGGAGACAGATTTTTTAAAATTGTCTATTTTTCCTTACTAAAATGGAAGTTCTATGAAAGCAAGGATTCTTGATTGCTGTATTTATTAACTACTACATCCTCAGCACTGAGTGATTTCCAGTTTTCTACTTATAGTCAATTTTAAAACCCATACATAATCTTCATCATCTACCAAAGTCCTCATTTTCTCCAATACTCTTTAAACTTTCTCTTCTAGTTGATCTGAATAATCCCTTACGATATTATAACTACTTCAGCAATACATGAACCGTGAACTTCCAGAAGTTCAAGCTGGTTTTAGAAAAAGCAGAGGAACCAGAGATCAAATTGCCANCCATAAGGGTGGTGTCATCTACATATCTGAGGTTATTGATATTTCTCCCAGCAATCTTGATTCCACACAATTGTACTCATCTCACATGCTAGTAAAGTAATGCTCAAAATTCTCTAAACCAGGCTTCAGCAATATGTGAACCATGAACTTCCAGATGTTCAAGTTGGTTTTAGAAAAGGCAGAGAAACCAGAGATCAAATTGCCAACACCCGCTGGATCATGGAAAAAGCAAGAGAGTTCCAGAAAAACATCTGTTTCTGCTTTATTGACTATGCCAAAGCCTTTGACTGTGTGGATCACAATGAACTGTGGAAAATTCTGAGAGAGATGGGAATACCAGACCACCTGACCTCCCTCTTGAGAAATCTGTATGCAGGTCAAGAAGCAACAGTTAGAACTGGACATGGAACAACAGACTGGTTCCAAATAGGAAAAGGAGTACGTCAAGGCTGTATATTGTCACCCTGCTTATTTAACTTATATGCAGAATACATCATGAGAAATGCTGGACTGGAAGAAACACAAGCTGGAATCAAGATTGCTGGGAGCACATTCACATATGTGAAAAAGCTGTGCACTTAAAGAGAAGAAGCATGGAACCAAGGAGAAATGTACAATGACTAGTTTATGTCTTAAAACTGTGAATGCAATCAAATACTTTTATACAAGAGTGACAATATATTTGATAGCTATAGGTGGAAAGGTTTTACCTTTTCAAGATAGTGAAGATAGTGCAAGATATTATAAATGACAGTTCTAAAAAGAAAAATAATCTTACTATAGGTAAGAAAAAGAATACATGATCTCTTTGAAATAAAAATATGTATTTGGTGGTTTTAATCTATAATTGAAGCTGTTTAAAACAATAACCATTAAATTGAAGAAGAAGAAGAAGAAAAAAGAGCAGCTCCAGAGACCTAGGGAACAGGAACCCACGAACAATCTTCAGGGCTAGACTCAAAGATAAATTAGCTTCAGTTACTGGCTTACCAGGGTTTGGTCCAAGGATTCTTGGAAAGTCACACCGAGTCTCGGCACAGTGGTGGGAAGGTATTTCTCAAAGCAAACTCAAAGTGTTGGTACCAGAAGGAAGGGGCATGGATGTTGTCCAGGCAAAAGTAACAGTTGAGGAAAAACAAACCCTGAGCAGGTTGCTTGTGCCTCACTTCTCCTTTGATTTTGCCTGTAAAAGCACAGACCATTCTCCCAGAAAGATATCCCCTTACTTCCTACTTATATTCCTAAAATTATTTCAATTGGCAATTTGGGCCTTTCCTGCCCTTGAGCCTTAATGGAAGATTGCTGATGGGACCCCCTCTATCAATGCCCACCTGCCTTGGGTAGACAGATTCAGAGATGGTTTTATATATATATATATATATTTATATTTATATTTATATTTTAGTGAAGTATAGTTGATTTACAATATTGTGTTAATTTATGCTGTATAGCAAAGTGATTCAGTTATACATACATATATATACTCTTTTTTTAAAAATATTCTTTTCCCTCAGACTTTCCAAGCTCATAGAGGTAGGAGGAGGTGCAGGTAGGCCTAAGAGCCTTGTTTCTGATCTCCAAGGCCAGCATTTTTATTTTGATGTAGCTGGTTGTGGGTTAATTTTATGTGTCAATTTTACTTGGCCTTGGGATGTCCAGATAACGGATTAGATATTATTCTTGGTGCCTATGAGAAAGTTTAGGCTTTCCAGGTGGTGCTAGTGGTAAAGAATCTGCCTGCCAATGTAAAACTAAAGAGACTAAAGAGACATGGGTTCAGTCTCTGGGTCGGGAAGATCCCCTGGAGGAGGGCATGGCAACCCACACCAGTATTTTTCCTTGGAGAATCCCATGGACAGAGGAGCCTAGTGAGCTACAGTCCATAGGGTTATAAAGAGCCGGACACGACTGAAGTGACTTAGCATGCATGCACGTGAGGGTATTTCCAAGAGAAATACATGAGTTGGTGGACTAAGTAAAGCAGATGGCTCTCCCCAGTGTGTGGGGGCATCATCTAACCTCCTGAGGGCCTGAAGAGAATGAAAAGGCAGGGGAAGTTTGAATTGTCTCTTTGCCTGACTGCTGAGCTGGGACATTGATCTGGGAGCTCCTGGTTCTCAGGCCTTCAGACCTGGACTGGAATCTACACCACTGGTTCTAGCTGTAAGGCTTTCCAACTACACCATTAGCTTTCTTGGGTCTCCAGGAAGACGCTGTGGGACTTCTTAGCCTCTGTAATATTATGAACCAATATCTCATAATAAATAAAATATATGTATATTATCTCCCACTGGTTCTATTTCTCTGGAATACTCCGATAAGTACACTAGTCATTACAACTTCAGACAGAAGGTTGTGATCCATAGATGTGTTTTTGCAGAATTTGAGATTCTTTGTGAAAAGTAAAAGAACAATTAAATCAAATAGTTGGAAGGAAAAATATTATTGATGGTAAGGAGGCAACAATGGGACAGAAACATTTCAAGGGAAGGCTTAGATTTAGAATGTGGCTATTGATGGGACATAAGGCAAGATGTTGCAGGCAAAAAGATGAAGCTCTTTATAATTTAAAAATTTGTTTATTTATTTTAAAAAATTATTTATTTATAATTTTAGCTGTGCTGTGTCTTAGTTGCTACATGCAAGCAGGGGTCACTCTCTGGTTGTGATGCATGGGTTTCTCATTGCGGTGGCTTCCCTTGTTGCAGAGTACAGGCTCAAGGCATTCGGGTTTCAGTAGTTGCAGCATGCAGGTACTAGAGCAAGGGCTGTTGCTCCTTGGCATGTGGGATATTCTCGGACCAGGGATGGAACCGGTGTCCCCTGCATTGCAAGGCACATTCTTAACCACTGGACTACCAGGGAAGCCCGATGGACCTCTTTAATCCGGAGGCAGATTGATATATTATAAGCACAAGATAGAAATCAGTGTCCACAAATCTAAAAATAAATGATACAAATGAACTTATAAAGCAGTAAGAAACTCACAGACTTAGAAAAAGAATTTATGGCTGCCAGGGGGATGAGATAGTTAGGGAGCTTGGGAAGGTCATATACACACCACTGTATTCCAAATGGATAGCCAAGGACCTATTGTACAGCATGTGGAACTCTGCTCAATGTTATATGCCAGCTTGGATGGGAGGCAGGTTTAGGGGAGAGTGGATACATGTATATGTATGGCTGAGTCTTTTTGCTGTTCACCTGTAACTACCACAATATTGTTAATCAGCTATATCCTAATACAAAATAAAAAGTTTAAAGTTTGAAAAAAAAATCAATGTCCACAGAGAAAGTTCACTTTTTGATACATATTTTGTCCCCCCAAAATCCATAAAACACTCTGTTGTAATTCAGAAACAAAGAGTAGGGGGTAACTATAAACATAGATCCTAATAGAAGTGAGGACCAAGAATCAGGCAAAGGCAGGCTCAGGCTAAATGTCTGCATACTGCAGACTCAGGTCATTTCAGGGTGAAACAGGAAGGAAAGACAGATGAATGGGATGCTGTCTAGAAAACAAAGGGGAGAGATTTAAGGGACTAGAGCCTGTTGGTTTAGAACCTATCTAAAAGACAATGAGATGATGTGGCTATCAGACACAGCCAGAAACTAGTTACACCTGTTGTTTAGTTTTACAAACTTTGTTTAAAAATGGTATACTGAAAGAGTACAATAGCAAAAAAATTAGCGATCTCTGTTACAATTCCTTCAATTGAAATTAAACTCTGAAGTTCTCAAGTTCTGAAAACTAAGGTTAAAATTTTGTTTTCAGTTTTCATAGAAAGAGCAAAGCACGCAGGTGATTTGGAACAGCTGAAGGGGTATGCTAGCCTAACTGTGCAGCCACAGAGACCACATAAGAACCAGGACTACAAAGAATTAGAAACTTTAGATGTGGATGGTATGTAGAAAGTACTCACCAAATCTGCTCTGAACTGACCTAAAGCTATTTTTTTTTTTTTAACTTTACTTATCTATCCATTTGGCTGTGTTGGGTCTTAGCTGCAGCATGTGGGATCTAACTAGTTCCCTGGCCAGGGATTGAACCTAAGCCCCCTGCACTGGGAGTGCAGAGTCTTAGCCACTGGACTACCAGGGAAGTCCTATTAAAAAAAATTTTTTTTTTCCATTTAGTATGGTAATTTTTTCTGCTGCAGAATGAAAAAAATTTTTTTATTGCAGTATACTTGATTTATAATTTGTGTTAGTTTCAGGTGGATAGCAAAGTGATTCAGTTATACATTGTTTTTCAGATTCTTTTCTCTGATAGGTCATTACAAAATATTGAGTATAGTTCTCTGTGCTGTACAGTAAGTCCTTTCTGGTTATCTATTCTGTGTACAGTGCTGTATACATGTTAATCCCAAACTCCTAATTTATCCCTTCCCTGTCTTTCCCTTTCGGTAGCCATAAGCTTCTTTTCTGGGTCTGCTGATTATAGGCAGCTTTTTGGTTTTCCTTTCACATACATTCTAGTGCCCAGGACTTAGGAAACAGTCATTCTGGATACTTCTTAACGTTTTCTCTTCCTGACCCTTAATTTTGGCTTATAGCAGATGTTTCCATTATCCCAGAGTTGTGTCCCAAGATAGGATGGGAATCGGACAAGTGCCTAATAGGATGAGCAAAAAAGAGCGAGGGTAACTTGCCACATCTTGATCTTTCCCCACTTGCCTTCTTTTACGATTCTACTTCTTGAGTCTTCATTTAGAGTTCAGTGGAAAACTCCCAAATGAGAAGAAGAATTCTTTCCCATCCAGAACTTTTTCCCATCCAGAAATAGTAAATCACTTTCTATCTCTGTTATTAATACAACTTCGGCATCCCCGTCACACAAGCTCCCTGCCCATGCCTCCAAGGACTCTTCTTTGCACCTGGAAATTGTTACTTGCCTGAGCCTTGAAGTGTTCTTCTCCCTAACATGACCTTGTTTGTGAGTACTCTAGTATAAGGTATGTCCAGATACTAAAATATATAAAGTATATAAAAAGTGAAAGTGAAGTCGCTCAGTCGTGTCCGACTCTTTGTGACCCCATGAACTGTAGCCTAACAGGCTCCTCCTTCCATGGGATTTTCCAGGCAAGAGTACTGGAGTGGGTAGCCTTTCCTTCTCCAGCAGATCGTCTCAACCCAAGGACTGAACCCAGGTCTCCTGCGTTGTAGGCAGATGCTTTATCATCTGAGCCACCAAAGAAGTCCATAAAGTACATAACACAAGTAAAATTAATTTGTGTGCAATATATTGAATGAGATCATGAAAATAACACATTTCCTGGCATTCTATTAAGATTCCATACCTGCATCGTCAGGATAGTTGATGACGACAGTAGTTATGATCTAAGAGCCAGAATCTCCAGCCAGCCTTGTCATTGTCCCACATTCATTTCCCTTACTGGTGACCCTGACCTCATCTTGTACTTCCGATACTTGTTGTTTGGGTGAAAGCAAATGAGGTTTTCCCACTTTCTTGGAACCTCAGGGATTCCAGCTGAGTTCCAGCCTTTCTAGGTCTTCCTCTGGATTGTATCCTCAACAAGGGAAATAGCTTGGACAAAATCATCCCAGGATTGATGATTTGGGGCAGCACAAATTTAGAGGTAGACAAGCCTCTCTGAATATCCCAGTGGTTATATTCTCTCTTTATACATCATAACACTACTTACCTCTTTTGTTACTGATGGTTCATTAGCATCCACATGGAACCCCAAAATACACAAACATCACTATAGCCAAGGCCACCACATATCTTGCCTTATTGTTCTTAAGAGCTCTTATCTCTGCTTATTTTTTCTATGTGCCATTTGTGGGTTGTCTCTCCTCCCAGAATAATATAAGCTTTGCTTTATTTATCATCATATTACTGACACTAGAACGATATCTGGTACAAACTCTACTACTCAAACCCAAATTTGTTGAATAAATTAATGAAGAAACCCCACATTAGTTCATTAATTAATTAATAAGATTCATGCCACAGTCTGTGATTACCTCCTTGCTTATTTATCTGGTATCTTATTTATTGCCTAGGTAACTGAGAAATAAAGCTTTGTGGCAAGGGGGTTGGGAGGGTGTTAAGCCACTGATTTTTAGAGTTTTTCTTTTTAGGACTTACTGTAATATTAACCAAGATTATCCTGACTAACACATATATAAAGCTAGAGTTAGAAATTTGTTCTTTGGCCATGGAATTGAAGAAATTTAGTTGATATAAACTAGGATTTAGGCCTATGGTTTTTACCTAATGGTTTTCTTTCCTTTTTTGTTATTAGAATATTCATCCTGCACTCTTGGCCTAAAAGCAAAAGATATAAACCCTGAAAATGTTCTGAATACAAATTAGATTTCTTCAGATATTTGCTGAGCTTGAAGTGAAATATTTCAGTTTAGTATGCTATCTATATTGTTTCTATTGTAAATTCGAATTTCACCTAACCCATAGTTGTTTATAATTTCTAAATGGGAACAATTAATTCCCTCAGAGCAAGAGTAAGAAAGAAATATTTGTGCTCTTGATGAGGGGGGATCTTATTTTTAGGCTGACAGCTGCAGCGATGATAAATTTGAGGAAGAGAGAGTGCTGGAGTCAAGTATTTACCTGTTTCAGATTTTCCCAAACTTTCTAGGCTCATGGTTATAGTCAGCTCAGTTATTTATTCATAGGACAAAAATGTATAAGGTTTTAGATTACTAAGTAGTTAGATCCAAAGTAATTTACTGACTATAATTTGTATGGCACCCTACAAGTGTTCTTGTGTTTTCCTCAAAAGTTTAAAATGTCCTGTGGGGCTCATCTGATTCACTGCGGTGACCCTGGGCTCCTCAGCACACAAAGTTTGGGAATTCTAGATCTCTGACTTGATAGGTAGAAGGATTTGAGGAGCACTACATTTGGAGAAGATCTTTTGGGAAGTTCCTAGCTCTGCGTGAGCTTCTGTTTTGTTTTTGAGAAGTCTATATTTTATTTAAGTAATTTTTTTTTAAAGCTCTAATTCACTCAAAATTCTTCAGTTTGTGGTGGCTCAGATGGTAAAGAATCTGCCTGCAACGCAGAAGACCCCAGTTAGATCCCTGAGTTGGGAAGATCCCCTGAGAAGGGAACGGCTACCCACTCCATAATCTTGCTTGGAGAATTCCATGGACAAAGGAGCCTGGTGAGCTACAGTTCATGGGGTTGAAAAGAGTCAGACACAACTGAGAGACTAAAACACACACACACACACACACACACACACACACATACACCACACACACACACACACACACACACAGACACACACACACACACACCCCAAGGTGGAGTAGGGTAGGGGCTGGAGGTCTGGGGAACAGGCAGTCTTGGGGACAGGGTTGAGGGGAGGCTGAGGCTGCCCTGCTCCCACCCCCTCACCGCCCGCCGTCATTCTTCTGCTCTCTCATCTCCATGGCAGCCAGCTGTTCTCCGGCAGCCACTGTGGCCTGGGCCTTTTGCTCTGCTCCTCAGCCAGCCTTTCAGACATGCTGGCATAGAGCTTCTTCTCCCCTCCAGCTGCCTGTGGATCTGCTGCGGGCACATGGCCAGCTGAACCTTGGCCGCCCTGTTGCTGGGGAGAGCTGCAGGCCCTTCTGCAAGTCAGCCCGTGCGTTCGCTGTCAGGTGGGCCTCTCCCTGGTGGACAAGGCCCTTCTCATTGTTGCTGTCCACTTCCTGGGCCTTGTTACTGTTTTCAGTGGCAGCTGAGAAGACCTGCAGCTTCAGATGGCACACGGCCAGGTTGAGTTGGGAGGCCAGCTGAAGGGCCTGCACCTTCCTGTGAGTCCTCATCAGAGAAGCTCCACTTTTATTCCAGCCAGTACACAATCTTCTTCTTCTTCTTTTTTTTTTTTTAATATTTAGTTATTTATTTATGGCTGTGCTGGGTCTTCCCTGCTGTGCTCAGGTTTCTGTAGTTGCAGGGAATGGGGGCCACTCTCTAGTTGCAGGGCACAGGCTTCTCACTGCAGTGGCCTCTCCTTGTGGTGGAGCACAGGCTCTAGGGTGCTTGGGCTTTGGCAGTTGGGGTGCACGGGCTCAGCTGCCCCATGGTATATGGGATCTTCCTGGACCAGGGATTGAACCAGTGTCTCCTGTGTTGCAAGGCAGGTTCTCAAGCACGACCCCCAGGGAAGCCCCAGGACACAGTCTTCCTGTACTGCGGCACAGGTTGCTTGTACTTGCCTTCCTTAAAGCATACAGCGCCTCGTTCCTTCACTACGGTCCTCTGCTCCAGCAGAGTCCTCGCCTAGGACTTGGCCCTCTCAAAAATTCTTGTGGCGGGATCTGGAACTTCTCCTTCCCAGCATTACTGAAAGCATACAGGTATTAAGATACACAATGGAATGTTCTCTTTTATCCACACACTGAATGGCTTTCTCCAGCCCACAGGGCAAGATGCATGCTCTCTCTGTCACCAACTTCAAAGCTGAGCTCTCGTGGGTCAAAGATCTGGTCCTCAAAGTGTCCTTTCAGCGCAACTTCCAGGGTGGCGCTGTCACTGGGCTTGGCATAGCCCTCCCCGTTACCTCCGTATTCTCCTGATGATCCCGTCTTCTTCATCTATCAGGTCCTCTTCCTTGAACTCTAACAACTCCACTTCAAACACAAGTGTGGCTTTGGGAGGGCTCCTGGGAGGGCTGCCCACTGACCCCTAGGCACGCTCTGGCTTACAGGTAATGTGGTACACTTCACCTGCCTTCATGGTTGCTACAGCAACATCCTGAGCCTTAATGACCTTCCCTCTCTCCAGGTCAAAGGAGAACCTGACCTTGTGGTCCAGGCTGGAGTGGAACTTAGTGCCATCGAGCAGCCAGCCCCTGTAGTGGACAGAGACTCAGTCCTCGAGAGCAGCCAGCCCCTGTAGTGGACAGAGACTCAGTCCTCGATCATCGGCATCTCCATGCCAGGGCCTTCTTGCTTGATGAACTTAAGCACACCCTCCTCCTGCTCGGGCCTGAAGTCCACTCCCTCAAGGGGCTGCAGTGCCAACTGCTCCCTGCTCTTGGCCACTTTCATCTCCTTGGTGGTCATCACACTGTGTCTCAGGCAGCAGTCACCAGTGGCTGGCCAGGGCTTGTGCCGTCTTTATTTATTTTTTAAAATTTTTATTTTTAAATATTGGCTGTTCCAGGTTTTAGTTGTAGATGTGGGATCTTTCAATGCAGCATGCAGGATCTTTAGTTGGGCATGTGAACTGGAAGAGTTTGAAACCAAGGATCAAACTGGGGTCCTCTGCTTTGGGAGTACAGCATCTTAAGCACTGGACCACCAGGTAAGTCCTTGCATTTCATCTTATTCATTTTAAAAAGTTTTCATTTTACATTGGAGGATAGTTGATTAACAATGAAAAAGTGTTAGTTTTAGGTGTACAGCAAAGTGATTCAGTTACACAGATACATGTATTTATTCTTTTTCAAGTTCTCTCCCCTTTCAGTTTATTACAAAATATTGAGCAGAGTTCCCTGTACTATATGAGCTTCAATTTTTTTTTTTTTTTTTGTAGAGAAATCTGAGTATCTATGGACAATGTATCCAAGGGGAGTAACTTGAGCTTCCAGTGAAATTTCAGCCATTGCTCTGAATATTCACATTTCACTGAAAGAAGTCACCACCATAGATAACACCAGGTGAGGTCAGTAGACAGAAGACTAACTAAAGTGGGTGAGCTCGTTGCTGGTGCTTTCAGCCTTTGTTCTCTTGGCTTCCAGAGTCCATGCTCTTGTGGATTTCCTGTGACCTGCTCTGGATAATCCTTCCTACCTTCTTTGATCAACTAATCCTTGCTATGGAGCTTTTAATTGTTGACATTCTTCAGGTCTTGGTCTTAGATTTCAATTATAGTCTATGAGCAGATGGCTCTCCAAACCTTTAATTTTTTTTTTCCTTCCTGTTGGTGTTTTCCTTTTAAAATCATCCCAGTCCTTTAGTAAAAGAAAATCAACCTTGACAGCCATATGCAGAGACCTTGGGGAGATAGAAAGGCAGGGCAGTCTAGGGGTCTCCATCTAGCCCCATAGAGAGACATGGAATCCTATGAAGAGAACTCAAATGTGGAGGTTCAGGGGTCCCCAACCGTTCAGAAAGGACCTGATGGAGGAGACACACGACGCCCACACACAGAGTCTGGGGACCTGACTCCAGAGACATTCAAGAGGCAAAGCTTCTGCTTTTCCATGGTAGGCTTGGTCAAGGGTTCTTCACCCTGGATAAACAACAAAATCACCTGGGAAAATTGCTAAAATGCCAGAGTCCCACCCCGACCAATAAAGTCAGATTTAGGAAGATAGGCTTGGTTATCAGGGATTTTAAAAAGCTCCCGAAGGGATTTCAGTGAGTAGTCAGGGTTGAGAACCACGTTGCTAGAGGAGGCTGACTGAGAAAGAGGCGGAGATGTGATGGAGCAGAGTGAATGTGAACTTCTCCTGGCCCACCAGCAGGTTCAGAGGAGAGCGGCCCGGGTCTGCGGGCAAACATCTTGCCACCATGTGAAGCATAGGAATTAACCCACCATGGAGGACTATACAGCCAAGCTATGGAGAAGGGCCACGTCTTGATGACATCCCTGAAGTTAACAGTGCATCTGAGAACTTCAGCTTTATTTCTCATGCCTCCCTGGGGGCTCAGTTGGTAGAGAACCTGCCTGCCAGTGAAGGAGATGCAGGTTCGATCCCTGGGTCGGGAAGATCCCCTGGAGAAGGAAACGGTCACCCACTTCAGGACTCTTGCCTGGGAAATCCCATGGACAGAGGAGCCTCATGTATTTCAGTCCAGAGTATGCCAAGTGTTGGACGCAACTTAGCGACAAAACCACTACCACCACCACTTTGGGTTTACTTAAGCCCAAATGCCCTTGGACAGAGGAGCCTGATGGGTTACAGTCCATGGGGTCGCAAAGAGTCGGACGTGACTGAACAGCTACGCAGAGCACACAGAGAGACAGCAGAGGGCTGTTACTCCCCACCTCCCCCTCCTTTGCCGACACTCTTCAAGGTACATTCACATTTTATTTCTTGGCTGTGAGGGCCTTTGCTGCTGTGCTTGTGGGCTTTCTCTACTTGTGGTGAGAGAGGGCTATTCTTTACTTTTGTGCTGGGGCTTCTCATTGGGGTGACTTCTCTTCTTGGCCTCTGGGTGCTTGGGCTTCAGTAGTTGCAGCTCCTGGGCTTCATTGCTCTGTGGAATGTGAGATCTTCCCGGACCAGGGATCAAACCCATGCTTCCTGCGTTGACAGGAGGCTTCTTAACCGCTGGACTACCAGGGAAGTCCGACATTTGCATTTAGACCTTCTTAAGAGGTCTTTGTTTTTGCTTTGGTCAGTAGAGACTATTCACTGTGCCCTAATATTTGTTCTCCCTTTCTTCCATAGCATAGTTTTCTAGCTGAACTTCCCAGAGAAATAAAGACTACAATTCTTAGCCTCTGTTGTAGCTATGGCCATACTGTTTTGGCCAGTAGGATGCAGCAGGATAATGTGATTTTATCCAAAATCCTTGAAAGACAGCAAGAATGGACCATTTTCTCCATCCTTTCTCCATTCTGCTATCTGAAACATAAATGTTTCCATCTTTGACTTGACGATGAGGCTGTATCTTACGAATGGGACAGATGGGAATTCCAGGAGTGGAGCCACCCCATTGACTCTGGCCTGACACTTCCAGAGTTCATTTGTGTGAATGAGAAATATTAAATTTCTCTCTTATTAAGCCAATGCTATTTTGGGTTTTCTGTCACTCAAAGCTGAATCTAATCCTAACTAATATACCCTATTAAGTTTCATCTTGAGATATTTGGACCATCACTTTGTGTCTTTGAGTACTAATGTCATCATTCAACATCCCAATGCCACCCAGCTCTCTGTCATCGGTTAATGAGAAGGGTGTGCCTTCTGTGCCTCAACCGTCATTAATAAAAATAGGATCAGGAGAAGGTCAAGGACAGCAGTCTCCAGTCTACTCAGGAGAGCTCTCTCTGCCCTGGTGATCTAGCCACCTTTTTTTTGGACACAGGTGTGAGGTGGTGCGGAGGGAAGCTGAGGGGTGTCATCCACAGATCAGTGGGTCTCAAGATTTAGTGTGTAGCAGGACCACCTGGAGGGCTTGTTAAAGCACAGATTACTGGGCTTCAGCCCCAGAGTTTCTGATTCAGGATGTCTGGAATATGACCCAAGTATTATTTTTTAAATCTGTTTTATTGAAGTATAACTGATTTAAAATGTTGTATTAATTTCTGCTGTACAGCAAAGTGAGTCATATATCTATGTATATATACACACACATTCTTTTTCATATTCTTTTCCACTATGATTTATTACAGGATATTGAAGAGCTGATTCATTGGAAAAGACCCTGATGCTGGGAAAGATTGAAGGCAGGAGGAGAAGGGGGTGACAGAGGATGAGATGATTGGACGGCATCACTGACTCAATGGATGTGAGTTTGAGCAAACTCCAGGAGACAGTGAAGGACAGGGAACCTTGGCGTGCTGCAGTCCATGGGGTCACAAATAGCTGGAGATGACTTAGCGACTGAACAACAGCAATTGAAAATAGTTCCCTGTGCTATACTGTAGGACCTTGTTGTTTATCCATTTTATATGTAATAGTTTGCATCTGCTAATCCCAAACTACCAGTTCACTCCCCCAAATATTTGTGTTTCTAACGTAACCCAGATGATGCTGATATTGATGTTCCAGGGACCATACTTTGAGAACCATCATCCTAGTGTATCATCTTTCAGCTGGAAGGTGATTTATGAAAGAGAAAGAATATTTAAAAGTTGTTTGGGGATGGGAAGCAAGTCTTTGAGGGGACAAAAGGGGTGGACTGCAGAATATCATGGAGGGTTGGACTCTGGTAGGACCAGAGCACTGTCTTGTGGCTTCCAAGAAGACCAGCAAGACAGGGAGCAGATAAAGGTAGACTGGTCCATTTGCTCTGAGGAGGCTGTGGGAGCATTTGTCTAGTGTCTTTTAATTTCTCAGTGAAGAATATTAACCAAGGGCATTAACCGAGGTGAGGGACACTAGCTGAGTAAGAAACTCTGAAATACTTTTGGCATATCCAATATCCCAGGGGAGTATAATATGTACCAGGAAATGATAGGAAGACAGAAGCAGGGTTGATATCTGTTTACCGAGCTCATTAACTAAGTTTTTGGTCTTAGCATATTACTGAGAACATTTAAATGTTAAACCTTAAGCAGTTCCACGGAAGATATGGTACTAAACTGTCCAAGATATCTCCAGACCCAGAAAAGTGCTTAGTGAATGTTCAGTTCAGGTTTAACAGTAAACAAACAGGTGAAATTCATTTTGTAGTTAAGATNAGCCGTTCCACGGAAGATATGGTACTAAACTGTCCAAGATATCTCCAGACCCAGAAAAGTGCTTAGTGAATGTTCAGTTCAGGTTTAACAGTAAACAAACAGGTGAAATTCAATTTGTAGTTAAGATCATACCCTTGGAAAAAAATGACAGTTCATTCGTTTTTCCGGTAATTATTTAATTAATTATTTAGGCTGCACCGACTCTTCGCTGCTTTCTCTAGTTGTGGTGAGCAAGGGTTACTCCTCGTTGAGGTACGTTGGCTTCTCACTGCAGTGGCTACGCTTATTGAGGAGCACAGGCTCTGGGCATGCGGGCTTTAGTGGTTGGAGCTGTGGCCCCGGGGCTTCCTTGCTGCGTCGTATATGGGATCTCCCTGGACCAGGGATTAAACCTGTGTCCCTTGCATTTGGCAAATTCTTACCCACTGCACCACCAAGGAAGTCCTCATTAGTTTTTACATGGATATATTTTTTGTTACCTTTAATGACTATTCTGTTTCATGGCCAGGCATTATATAATGTGTGATTGTCTTAATAGAAATAATACTTTGCACATTGTTGGAGTCTCACACCTTTAAAAAAAAAAAAAAAGAAAGAAAGAAAGACTACAAGTGTACAACTGCCAAATCCTGAAATGCAGTTTTCTTTCTAGAGTTATAAGAAATTCCAACAGGTTCTGCGTGGAAGCACATTTTAGCTTACTTCTGACACACATGAGCAGTTAGAATCATAATTTGCTAGGCTTCTCTCTGGGGACATGAGAAGTCAGGCAATAAATCTAGGGACATTTGGAATAGCTTCACACACCTCCACAGAGATGAAGACTGGCTTCAGATCGCTACTGGCTCTGAGAGCAAGAAATTAAGACCAGTAGAAATCCATCAGCTCTGTCACTAAGTTGGGTCCTCAGAGAAGAGGGCGGTGACCCACTGTCCCGATTTGCCTGGGTCTCGGGAAATGCCTGGGATGTGGGGTTTTCACTGCTAAACCTCTGATAGTCTAGGACAAACCAGGCCAAGTTGATCAGCCTAGCAGGTGCTGACCATTTTGGGGAAAATTCCCCAATATAGCTAGTACAGCAAGGCTTCTGTTTTGATGTATGGTAGCTTATTTAGCTTCAGGAGTGTGTGACTGGTGTAGAGTAGTCACACAGAGCCCCACCCTCAGAAGGGCCCATGCTTGGTACACTAAGTCCCCTACACCAACCTTCAAGTTGCGTACTTTCAAAGATGGGAATGTGTGTTCTCTTAAAGTCAGGTGTGAGTGAAATTGCAGCTTGCCCGCCATCTCATATTGCTGACGACCCTGCAGTCCTACCATCTCCCACCTCCACTTTCTCCTCCAGCCAGTAACTCTTCTTGCCTGTTCACTCGGTGCCAGCCCTGTATGCCAGCTGCGGTACTGGACTACCAAACTTTTCAAGGTACTGTGGTGTAAGATTTAAAATGCTATCTTTATTTTTTTTTTGTATTTTATGTTTGTTTTTACGTATAATTTGTGTGAAAAGAATTATAAACCATACTATAAACAGAATTATAAGAAGAATTGTAAACTGTACTATAAATTATAAACAGTACTATATCGCTGATTGTGTGAGCTGGATATCCAGGTTAACTTTGTTGGACATATGAACAAATTGGACCCATGAACACACTCTCAGAACGGAACTTGTTGGTATATAGAGGACTCACTGTTTAATACTTTGGTGTTGTCACTTGAAAATCTTAATGACATTTGAGGGAAGTGTTCCTCATTTTTATTTTGTACTAGGTCCTGAAAACTGTGTAGCCATTCTGCAAATTATGTAGGAAGGGAGCTGGGCCTTCTGCTTTTACTTCTTTGTGTCTTTCCTGATGAGAGATGAAGACAGTTTTCTCTCCCGGCTCTGCCTCTTTCCCACTCTGCTTCTTTTGGTTAAGCCAAACCTATACAAGGTATTTCTTTATCCATTAATCTTTTTTAAAGGCCATGCTGTCTTATCACAAATATTAGAGTCTAAAAAATTAAACTTGGTTCAAATGCAGCCATTCCACCCTGGATGTGTTTCTGCCAGTAAGGAAAAGACAGCCGGGGAAGGAAGAAGGAAAGCGTTTAGAAAAACTGAAGAAAGTGTGGCAGAAATACCGGCTGGGAGTCTCCACAGCAGGAGAAGCCACACACAACTCTGGATCAAAGGAAGCAACCTCAGGGAAGATGAAAGGGGGTGATAATTGTAAGTGGAGACAGACTTTCGTAATAGAGGTGATAATAACAGGCATTCATCTGTGAACCTGAGGGAGAGTTAAAATTGAGAGGGTGGGTGGTGGCCCGAGGACGGTCCCTTGACTTACCTCTTCTGTGGACATTTCCGCTCTTTCCATGTCTATTTCTCCTCTTGGGTGTTAAAATCAAGCTTTTTCCAACAAAAAGATATTTCACTGAGGTATGGACTTATGTTTTTAAACATGGACCGTAAGGAGGACAGGAAGGAGATGGTTAGCTGAGAGAGAGTAAGGAAGGCTGAATTTGGAATGTGAAGCCGGTGGCTGAGCTGGGTGTCAGGCTGTAAAAGTGACCTTTGAGAACTGACTGAGCTCTGCTGTGTTCTAACCCTGACCGCGTCTCGGAACAGGACCCAGAGGGCGGGCTCACCATCCTCGTCCCCAGGGATGGGGTGTGAGGGGACCTCACTCTCCCCTGGCCAAGCCTCTGAGTGACAGTCATGTTGGCTGTCATTGCTCGGAGCTGTTCCGGGCAGCAAGGAACCAGGCACCGGAGCTTAGAAAGGCAGAGTAGGGCCTGCAGTGAAAAACGCAGTCTCTTGGAGATTTAAAGTGTATTTTCCTTCCTATCTTTGGATGGATAGATGTAAAAGGCGTGTGATAGATGAGGCCCAGGAAAGGGAGCTGTCATCAGATGCAGAGACTCTGTCCCCCGGCGCTGAAAGGATGCTCTGGTACCTGTTGTCTCTCTACCCCCCATCCTTTGCTTGGATGTAATTGGATTAAGAATCACTCTGTGGAGGTCTGGACAAACCATTCTGGGCTTCTTAGGGAGGGAAAAGTATTCTATAAATACAAAGTCTGACCTGGCTGGAAAAGAATAATTTTTAAAGCTTAGAAAACTTGGCAGCGTGTGTGTGTTTGGGTCCTGAGTTTTATTAAACTAAGTGATGAATGACTTCCAGGCAACGAGGCAGAGAGGCTAGAGAGAAGTTTCCAAGTGGTTGCCAATATGTCTAGAGCAAGGACACCAAATCCAGGTTCCCCAGCTGCTTTTTTGCTACAATGCCCTAACATTGTAAAAGTTGCTCTTTTTTTCTGTTTTAACAATATTCAGACTCAGAACAGGGTTGCTGATATGTGATTTTTAAAATATCGTGCATACACATGTCATCATTGACTCAATGGACATAAGTCTGAGCAAACTCCAGAAGATAGTGAAGGACAGGGAAGCCTGGCAAGCTGCAGTTCGTGGGGTCGCAGGGTCAGATACGACTGAGCTACTGAGCAACAGCAACAACACAGTCCTGAAAGTACCTTGTTATGAAATAGTATGCATTTAAACTTTTTTTTTGCAGTCTTTGTGAAGTCAACTCAGGTCTGCTTTAGAAAGTAAAACTATATTTGTATGTTAAGGTAAAAAATTCTCAGCAAGGCAAATGTTTAAAATATTTAAGGAAGTGATGACAATATAGGATAGAGGTCATTGTTGGATGGTAACTGTTTAAATTCAAAAGACATACATCAACTGTTCTCTCCTTTAAAACACATCTGAGCCTTAATTAAACACCTATTTTTAGCAGAAGGTTTTACTAATGTTCCACTAGAGGGCAGCATTTGATAAGGGTTTGATATATGGATTCACCATGTATAGCTATCATAGGAGTTTAATTTTATTTTTAAACAATGATAATAGTGGAAAATAGGTATCCTGCTTTCATCAGCACAACTAAAGTAAAGAAGCTGTGCTGTGCTTGGTTTCAACGTGGGGTAAATAGTCCTTAAGGCAGCGTATCCTGAGTTGAAGAGGGTGTGTTTGTTTTGTAGTTTTCAAGATGAAAAAGTAATCAAAGGAACTAAAAACAATTTAGGTGGTACTTTACAAGGGCTGGATTGATCCCATTGGCTTGCTAAAAAGGAGTTTGGTTGTTTCAACTCAATCTCCAACACACTATTTACCCTCCCTGGGAAACCATCCAAACTTGGCTGCATTCCATATGCTAGGAAAAGCTCGGAGCTGGAGCCAACTGTGGGTTTGACTGAGGTGGCAGAATAGCCCGAGGAGAGGTTGCAGGCTGCTTCCCAGGGGCCAGCAGTGTCCTAGCCGCACCCGAGGGGCAGCAGTGACTGGGAAGTGGCAGAGAGGTGTGCCTGGTTCATAGATGTTAGTCAATAAAGGTTGGTTTTCCTTTTACTCACTTGCTATGAAATTGTATCCTGTCTTGTGGTGCTGCTTACCTTATTACACTTTTAAAAATTAAAGAAACTTATGCACATGATAAACAAACAATGTAAGATGGAACATGTTTAAAACTGCCTTTCTGACCTCCCAAACCAGACCCACTGTCCAGAGGTAACCACCAGCAATGATTTTTTGGCATATCATGCAGAAAATGTTCTTGCAGAACGATGCTTATATCATTATATGTATATGTTATACAAATAGGTGCAAATTATATAGACATTAGTCTATACTTTGTTTTTTTTCTCTGTTCCACAATTAATCTTGGATGGCTTCCATATCTTATGGCTTAGGATTTCAATTTTATTTCCCTAGTGAGACATACCTCTCAATGGCAGAAACTTCATTTTTTTCCCTTTTCCTTTTTTGCCTCATAAGGTCAGGGGGACTACTGTCATCATTCTAGGTGTTTAACAGCCATTTTGAGGATAAAGAAGATGTCGTGTATACATGTGTGTGTGTTTGTGTGTATACAATGGAATATTATTACTTAGCCATAAAAGAGTGAAATAATGACATTTGTTGCAACACGAAGGGAGCCAGAGATGATCATATTAGGTGAAGTAAGTCAGAGAAAGACAAATATCTGATATCAAAAATATCATGTGATATATGTGGAATCTCAAAACATGATGCAAATGAACTTATTTACAAGACAGAAACAGACTCACAAACATAGAAAAACAAACGTAGGGTTACCAAAGGGAGAAGGGGAAGAGGAAGGAGAAATTAAGAGGATGGGATCAACAGATAGAGACTACAGTATATAAAATAGACAAGCAACAAAAACCTACTGTATAGCACACAGAACTCTATTCAATATGCTATAATAACCTGTAGTAGAAAAGAATCTGAAAAGCAATGTTTATGTATTTTCTCTTTTTTAAAAAAATTATTTATTTATTTTACTTTACAATATTGTATTGGTGTTGCCATACATTGACATGAAATCTGCCATGGGTGTACATTTGTTCCCCATCCTGAACCCCCCTCCCNTTCAGACAGGCGGACGGAAGTTCTACCTCCTCCTAGGCCTCACTCACAGCTTTTAGGTGACAGCAGCCAAAGGATTCCACCATTCTGTTGGATCTGAATGAAAGTGGCAACTCAGCTCCCTGTTAAGTCTGCCGACACCCAAGGAAGAGAAACTAGAAATCTTACTCTCCTTATCTCCTGGTTCCTTGAGAGGGAGAGGTAAGCTTTCTTCTGTTGGTATTTGACAGGAGTCAGTCAGGGATTGCTGACAAGTTATCTCTTATCAGGTCAACATTTTTCTGAGTCTTTTCCTGGGAGAACCAGGCCCTTGGAGTTTTGTGTTGTTTTTTTTCTGTCTTCTTTTTGGTCTTTACTGACTGGAGGCTTCTACAATGCCCTGAGACCTATGCAAGACAGTAAAGAAATCTGGGGAATTCTAATGTGTTGTTGTGCAAATTCTGAGTTCTTGGGCAGTCTACATACTTCTAGCTACACTTCAGAGATGCCCTGTATTTTTTGTGTCTTGTCATCATACCCAGGCCATTTTATCATAAAAGAGAGAATGTAGGAGCAATGGGATTACTCATTTGTGGGTTCATTCAATTGTGGTGAATCCAGTTTCTGGGTAACAACTGAAAAGACAAAAATGAATACACCAATATATATATATATATTTATATATATGTTTATTTGCCTCTGTTACATCTTTGGGAAACCTTGTTCACTTCAGTTCAGTTCAGTCCAGTCGCTCAGTTGTGTCTAACTCTTTGTGACCCCGTGGACTGCAGCATGTTTTTATTATCTCTGTTTAATTTTCAAATTTAATTGTGCTTTTTGTCTTTCTGACTCAGAGATTGACTTTATTAGACATTTCAAAATAGTCATCATTTAAAAATGTTTTTCCTGGCAATCAAATGGTATGTTGGTTAAATTTGGGGTCTTTAATTGTTTTCTCCCCTAATCTTTGTGTTGAGTACTGAAGGAGATGTCATTTTGCTGTTTGAAGAACATTCAACTTTATTTGGTTTGCTCTTTCTATTTACTTGTTTTTCCTTTGTTGTTGATTTTTTTGCTATTTCAAAGCTAGGCCAAACAGCTAGGAAGTCCCAGAAACCTGAGCTATGCAGGAGTTTCATGTGATGACAGCCATGGTTTAAATTTTTGGTATAAAATATTCATATAAGTTAGACTTTGTAGCTTATCTAAAAATATCACACTTTTGACTTATAATGTATTATTAATAAATACTGTGACTTAGAAACTCATCTCTAGTAGTATTAGAACCAAATTACCTAGTCCCATACCTATACTCATAGAAAATAATATATAACAAGGTAGTGCAATGATGAAAGAATGTCAGAAAATATGTAGTGATTAAGCAAAACCCAAATCCTTCTTCTTCGACCAGTGTTATTTTATTTTATTTTATNTCTAGTAGTATTAGAACCAAATTACCTAGTCCCATACCTATACTCATAGAAAATAATATATAACAAGGTAGTGCAATGATGAAAGAATGTCAGAAAATATGTAGTGATTAAGCAAAACCCAAATCCTTCTTCTTTGACCAGTGTTATTTTATTTTAGTTTAGTTTATTTTATTTTTGCTCTTTTCAGTTTTGTTTTTAATTTTTACTACATGAGTTACCTAGATCAGGTACTGTGAGAAATTTTAAGACATTTTAAAACATAAAAGGATTGGTAATGATGGTTCTGGCTAATACTGGTATTAACCTTTCTAACATGTACATCATAGCATTTATCCCACAGGCTGTGTCCTTTAGAGAATGACTTTTAAAAACCTAATGAGAATTAATCAAGTCCTTTAAGAAAAGGGAGTTTGGAGGAAGTTGAAATAGAAGAAAACACCTTCATCTATCCAGGAAAACATAATGAGAGCCCGAATGAAGTTGAGGNAACCTTTCTAACATGTACATCATAGCATTTATCCCACAGGCTGTGTCCTTTAGAGAATGACTTTTAAAAACCTAATGAGAATTAATCAAGTCCTTTAAGAAAAGGGAGTTTGGAGGAAGTTGAAATAGAAGAAAACACCTTCATCTATCCAGGAAAACATAATGAGAGCCCGAATGAAGTTGAGGGGCAGTGAACCATGTGGGAGGAATGGATTTGAAGGTTGTGGGGGGCGAGGAAAACAGAAAACTGTGACTCGAATATATTTGGGTTGGTGGGCAAAGACCATGAGTTCAAATCCATTACTTAATTGAGACCTAGGAGTGCCAATCTGGCGCTCTGAAGAAAGGATGGAGTGGATCTTGACAAGTGGAAAGTTACTGATATACAGGTGATATGAGATATAGGACTTTAAATCTACAGTATGTGATACGATGAACATTGGGGTACACGTGTCTCTTTCAATTCTGGTTTCCTTGGTGTGTATGCCCAGCAGTGGGATTGCTGGGTCATAAGGCAGTTCTATTTCCAGTTTTTTAAGGAATCTCCACACTGTTCTCCATACTGGCTGTACTAGTTTGCATTCCCACCAACAGTGTAAGAGGGTTCCCTTTTCTCTATACCCTCTCCAGCATTTATTGCCTGTAGACTTTTTGATAGCAGCCGTTCTGACTGGCGTGAGATGGTATCTCATTGTGGTTTTGATTTGCATTTCTCTAATAATGAGTGATGTTGAGCATCTTTTCATGTGTTTGTTAGCCATCTGTATGTCTTCTTTGGAGAAATGTCTGTTTAGTTCTTTGGCCCATTTTTTGATTGGGTCATTTATTTTTCTGGAATTGAGCTGCAGGAGTTGCTTGTATATTTTTGAGATTAGTTGTTTGTCAGTTGCTTCATTTGCTATTATTTTCTCCCATTTTGAAAGCTGTCTTTTCACTTTGCTTATAGTTTCCTTTGTTGTGCAAAAGCTATAAACTCAAAATGGATTAAAGATCTAAACTATAAGACCAGAAACTATAAAACTCCTAGAGGAAAACATAGGCAAAACACTCTCCAACATAAATCACAGCAGGATTGTCTATGACCCACCTCCCAGAATATTGGAAATAAAAGCAAAAAAATAATAAATAAACAAATGGGACTTATTTTCTCTTATTAATATATATTTTCTGAATCACTTTGCTGTATACCTGAAACATTGTAAATAACTATTTCAATAAAAAAATAAAAATAAAAACGAAAACAAAAATAACTATTCTGGGATTGTTTGGCTGGAGTGTTAGTCTGCTCCTGGTGAGAAAGAAGGAGGAAGGTTTATAATCATATTAAGGAATTTGTTTTGTTCATTTCCAAAAAACAAGAACTGCAAAGGGTACATTGGGTCACCTTGTCTAGTACTTTTCTCAGCTTCTTATTCTTGAAATTGACTGCAAAAGCCTTGCATTATTTTGGTCTGCGGGTTGCCCCAGCTCTTTTCATTTGCCACTCAAGAGTGAGCTGTGCCTTTGAATTGGCAGGTGTTCATAATCTCATTATTACGACTGGATGCCCTGTGCTAACAGGGTATAAAGGGATCCTCAGACGCCAAAGATGGCGTTCACATGGGTCTAATATTGCCATGCTATAGAGCACTGGCAGTTGTCCTTCATTTTAAAGGCTGTGTGTTAGGAGAGCTGAAATCGCATGCCAAAATCTTAGTACTTTTTACATTTTATCTTTTGTTTACCTTTTATAGCCTTGATTTGAGGAAACTTTTTGTTCCCAAAAGATCTGTAATTTCATCATTTAGAAATAATCATATCTATAGACTTGATTGTTGTGTAACCTCTCAAGTTTTTTCCAGGTCCTTGCATAAGGAACTAGGGGGTGTTATGCTAAGTGACATGTCAGACAGAGAAAGACACTACATGATTTCACTTGTAGGTGGAATCTAAAATACAAAACAGAGGAACAAGTGCAACAAAACCAGAAGTGGTGTTACAGATAGAGAACAAACAGGTGGTTGCCAAAGGGGAGATGAGTGAGGGGAGGAAAGACATAGGTGAGGGAGACGCAGAGGCACAGGATTCCAGCTGTAAAATGCATGGGCCATGGGCATGAAATGCACAGTATGGGGAACACAGCCAATAACTGCGTAGTATCTCTGTAGGCTGATAGATTGTAATTAGACTTGTGATCATGTTGAAATGTACAGACATGTCAAATCACTATATTGTCTAATAGGAACTAATATAGTGTTGTGGGTCAATCATACTTGATAAACAAACTCCTAGAAAAAGAGATTGGATTTGTGGTTACCAGAGGTGGGGATGGGAGAAGGGGAACTAGATGGATGAAGGCAGTCAAAAGGTACAAACTTCCAGTGTTAGATAAGTAAATACTAGGGATGTAATGTACAACATGATAAATACAATGAACACTGCTGTATTATAAGTGGAAGCTGTTAAGAAAGCAAATCCTAAGAGCTGTCATAACAAGGAAAAATATTTTTTCTATTTCTTTAACTTTTTATCTATATGGGTTTATGGCACAAGTTATTTAAGGCACAACTTTGGTTCTATCATTTGCATTCAAGCCAGCAGACATTGAGGGACCTCTGTGTGCAGAGATGCGTCATGGATGCCGGGCTCTGGGGAAGACAGTATAGATAAAGCTCAGTTTCTTTCCTGAGCAGATCTGAGGGTGATGGGGACCACAGCTGTATGGACAAGACTTCAAGGGAGGCTGCAAATGTGCTGCTGCTGCTGCTGCTAAGTCGCTTCAGTCGTGTCTGACTCTGTGTGACCCCATAGACGGCAGCCCACCAGGCTCCGCCAGCCCACCAGGCTCCGCCGTCCCTGGGATTCTCCAGGCAAGAACACTGGAGTGGGTTGCCATTTCCTTCTCCAATGCATGAAAGTGAAAAGTGAAAGGGAAGTCTCTCAGTCGTGTCTGACTCTTCGCGACCCCATGGACTGCAGCCCACCAGGCTCCTCCGTCCATGGGATTTTCCAGGCAAAAGTACTGGAGTGGGGTGCCATTGCCTTCTCCGGCAAATGTGCTTCAGGAAAAGACAAAAAGAAGTGATGAGTTCATACGGGGAGTGACATTGTGGTTTCAAAGAGGTGTGTTTGAGCTGGTTTTTCAAGGGTTTCAAGATCTTGGTTGACCAATCACAGTTAGAGGAAAGATCTTCTAGATCTGTAGATACTTTCTAATGATGACACAGTTGAAAATGACAAACAGTCTGTGTCTAAAGGATCAGGTGAGTGGAAGAGGCTGGAGGCAGATCATGTCTACATTCAGAAGAGCTTTAATTGTCATGCTCCAGAATTTGGGATGGAAACCCTCGAAAAATGCCGTGCAGTGGATGATTGGATGGATGATGATTGTGTTAATCAATACAGGTAACATAGGGAATTCCCTGGTATTTTAGGACCTGGCACTTTCACTGCCATGGACCTGGGTTCAATCCCTGGTCAGGGAACTAATATCCTGCATGCAAGCCACTAGACACCACCAAAGCAAACAAACAAACACAAACCCCCCAAACCCAAACAAACCAGGGAACATAGGTGTCCAGGGAGGGAGAGAGGATAGAATTATGTGGGCAGGGTCTTATACATACTGAGTTTAGGGCATATCAGAGACGTTTCATTGATGGTTTCTGAAAAGATTTGGGGGAGATCAAGCGGGCCAGGGATGGCAATGAGTGAGTAAAAGATTAACAAAGCATGTTCTTCTTTATGAGAAAATAAATGGCCTTAGGTTACCTTTCTAGCTCTGCTTGCACAGCAGTCTGACAGAAATGGATGTTAGCTGTGTTACCAGGCAACACTGCTTCTGGTAAGAATGACCCATGGTTGGTAAGTTGCATGTGGACTAGGATGTCCGGAAATGAATATAACTGCCTGGTGAGAAGGCACAGCTTTGGGCTTCTCTTCATTGGGACCAGGAGACTGTGGCTCAAGGACTGATGCATGGGGCTTCTCCCCCACCTGCATGTTTCCAGGCTCTCGTCTCTAACCTCTGACCTTTACAATTAGCCCCTGGTCAACTGGGAACATCTCTACTGGTGTACTGCTTCCTGCCCGGGACCCCTAGTACAGCTAGCACCAGGTGAGGCTTCTCTAAGTTCCCTTAGCTGAACCAAAACTACAAAGAATGGACATTGCAGGAGTAAATATTGGATGTATTTATATGTGACTGGCAGAAAACCTTAATTTCTTCTTTCTGCCCCTGTAAGAATATTCTGGCTTTGTGTGAGCAACATTTTCCTCCACTGAATCCCAACAATGATTCAAGTATATGTCCTTAGCATCTAGCACAGTCAGGGGCAGTCTCACGGCAGACACTTAGTCAATAATTGTTGTATAACTAGTATCAATAAGTAAATATTACCGTCCATATTTCAAGTACTCTGTTAGTTGCTGGGACACAGATACATGTCAATATAGCCCTTCTCTCAAGAACCTCACATTCTCCTAGATGGAAGGTTATATTAAACTCTCACATTTTTCTATCTTTCTCTCTACCAGCTACTCGCTAAAAATCCTCCCCCTCATCATCATAGTTTGCACTTACTGAGCACATCTCTGCCAGAAATTATGCTTGGGGCTTTATCCAGATTATCTAACTAAATCCTCATAACAGCCCTATGAGGTATTTTCTATGTTTCCCCATTTTACAGATGAGAAAACTAATTGTGGAACCAGGATTCAAACCCCAAAGTGTGACTCTAGAGCCCACTTTGTTTTTCATTTCTCCATTTTTTAAAAAATTGAAGTCTACTTGATTTACAGTGTTATGTTAGTCTCTGGCATACAGTAAGGTAATTCAGATACATATATATATTCTTTTTCAGATTCTTTTCCACTATAGGTTTTTACAAGATATTGAGTATAGTTCCCTGGGTTATGCAGTAAGTCCTTGTTGGTTATCTATTTTATGTATACTATATGTAACTGCTAATCCCATCCTCCTAATACATGTCTTCCCTCCCCTCTGTAGTAACCAGAAATTTGTTTTCTGTACTTGTCAGTTTGTTTCTGTTTTGTAAGTAAGTTTATTTGTATCACTTCTTTAGATTTCACATAAAGTGATATATATTTCTCTTTCTCTGTTTATTTCACTTAGCATGATAATCTCTAGGTCCATCTGTGTTTCTGCAAATGGCATTATTTCGTTCTTTTTTGTGGTAGATCCCACCTTCTTAATTACTCCACCATTCTGCTTCTTGCGCCATCGCTTCAGTAATACTTAGGTGACATATATTTTAGGCATTTATCTGCTTGGGTCATAAGAAGGACAAAACTACATCTCGTGTATGTCTAAAAGGAAAGCAAAGCCAATGATTCTTTGACTGTTTCATATGTACAGTGGATTTAGGACTGATGTCATAAAAAGTCTAGTTCTCATTTACAAAATTGCTAAGTGAGAAATCACTTAAAATTGTGAGTAAGGCTTTAAAAACACATGAGGCCAAAAACCAAACAATCCAATTTTAAAATGGGCAAAGGACCTGAAGAAACAATTTTCAAATGAAGATCAACAAATGGCTAACAGGTATATGAAAAGGTATAAATATCACTAATCATCAGGGAACTGTAAGTCAAAGCCATAATGAGATATCACCTCACATCTCAAAAGACGAAAACTAGAGCTTCTATATGATTCAGCAGTCCCACATCTGAAAATGTATCTGAAGTAAATAAAATCAGTATTTTGGAGCGACAGCTGCAATCCCAAGTTCATCGCAGCTTTCCTCATGACAGCCGAGACTGGACAAAGGCGTGGTAGGTATATACAGGGGAATATTATTGCCCCGTGGATGGATGAATGGACAAAAGCNGATAAGGTGTCCATAGGTGTGTGGATTTGTCTCTGGGCTTTCTATTTTGTTCCATTGATCTATATTTCTGCTTTTGGGGCACATGTATTTTAAAGGGTTAAGAAATATTAGCTAATAAAAATCCACTTCTTAGATGTTAAAAGACTAGGCTGAAATACTGGTTCTTCTACTACCTTACTTTTGAGTCAGTAAATCTTGATTTTCTTGTATAAAAATGAGAAAATAAGATTTCCACCACTTACCTTAAGGAATCAAGGTGAAAACTATTTAAGCAATGTGGAAATTATTTGAAAAGTATGAATTATTAAACACATGTACATTATTTCCTCCACATTTACTACAGATATCTACCTGTAAGCCAGAAAATGTTCTATTGGGACTTCATCATATTCCTATTCACAGAACTATTTCTAGGAATAAAGAAGCTAAGAAATGAGACATGATTTCTTGAAGATCTATTGTATTCCAGAAAATATATGCTAGATACTTTCACTTTATCTCAAGTAATCCATACAACACAGTTCAAGAAGACGTCATTTTGTTTTTTTACTGATTCAGAAAGTTTAAGGCCATAGAGTTATCAAACTGACAAAGCTAGTACTAAAAACCAAGTGATTCTGATGCATTTTGCCGAAGGGCCTTTCAGCATAAAGGGAGATTAAGATTTAATAAGCCAAGCAAATACCGCTAAATGGAATTTTCCTTTGGTTATTAATGTTTTTCTAACATTCTAATATTTGAGACTATCCAGTTGTTGATCCAAGTTTAAATCTGGCTTCACTGTTGTTGGACATTATATGGTCATTCTCTTTTGGTCAAAAGTGGGACTAATGAATCAGTTATTCCTTTCAATCTCAAATTCTATTAAAATGCAAGAGTATGCTATCTTCATCTCTTGATGATGAATCTCTTGACAAGATACTATTAGAAGTTTATTCCATCAACACTGAAATCATATCAACAGTGACATTTCTGATCTCAGAAGCTAAAAAGAACACATTGATTAAAAAATTTTTATGAAGCAACAGTATCCATGGCCTAGATCCAAATATTTAATCATTTACAGGGTTCCTCCAAACATGAAGGGTAATGCATTCAAGTAGAATCGAAAAGGGCATATAAATGGATCAATAAGGTGTTCTTTCCAAACATTCCTTGTAAGAAACATCTAAGTAGCAGTGAGATCACAATTTTTAGCCAACTATCATAGTAACTACCACTTTCTGTTCTTAAACTCTTTGAATCAAAGTTAATTCTTTTTTGTTGTTGTTGTTTGTATTTTTAGTATCTTATATTTTATTTTGAAATAATTTCAAATTTATAGAAAAGATTCAAGAGCATTGCAAACAACTGAAATATATCCTTCAAAGAGCCTACTGGAGTTTTGTCACTCTTCCAATACGATCTTCACAGGAGAAAATAAAATCCAGTCGAGGATCCTGTGTTATGTCTCTTCAGTCTCCTTCAATCTGAAAGAGTTACTCAGTTCCTCGTTGACCTTTATGACCCTAACNTCAAGAGCATTGCAAACAACTGAAATATATCCTTCAAAGAGCCTACTGGAGTTTTGTCACTCTTCCAATACGATCTTCACAGGAGAAAATAAAATCCAGTCGAGGATCCTGTGTTATGTCTCTTCAGTCTCCTTCAATCTGAAAGAGTTACTCAGTTCCTCGTTGACCTTTATGACCCTAACAGTATTAAAGATTTCAAGCCAGTTATTTTGTAGACTGTCCCTAAATTGTTTTTCTTTTCCTTCTGATGTTTCTTTATGATTAAATTCAAGTTATGCACTTTTGGCAGAAATATCACAGAAGTGATGCTATGCTCTTCTCGCTGCATCCCATCAGGCCGCTTATGATACTGATTTGTCCCATCACTGTTAATGTCACCTGAGTAATGTGGTATCTGTCAGGTTTCCCACCATTACTATTACACCTTTCCTTCTTCATTTTCCCAAATATTGTGAGGCAGACACTCTGCGACTATATACACATCCTAGTCCTCATCCAGCTCCCATTCAACAGTTTTTAGCATTTCTTCATGTTTCTTCTGAATTCATTATTGCTGATTATGACCAAATGGGGATTTTCTTCCAACAATTTCTTGTACATTTATTAGTTGGCACTGTATATAACAAAGAGCTTTCTCTTCTCTCTTTCATTTGATATATATTAGTATGCTCTTGTGGATTCTTGCTGTGTTAAATGAAATAAATCCATTCTTATTTTTTTGTTTTTATTTTTACCATGTGCCAGATATGGACACAGATTGCCCTTTCAAAGCTGGATTTTTATTATGTTCCTATAATTCTTTAAGCAGTTTTTCAGTTTCTGGAAAAATAAGACATTCCAGACTTATTCTGTATTTTTCCTGCTCCAGACCAGGAGAATGTATTTAGAAGTTAAGATCTAGATGTAAAGTATATTTATTATTACTGGAGTGTACTTTGCTCCTAGTCCCTCTCAGTAGATCTTAGAAATATATTTATGTATATATTACACAGATATACACATTTATACTTATATTCACTTCTAGATAAATTAGATATATTGAGATAAACATATATAAAACCATGAAATCACATTAATAATTTCCAATTCCAATCTAGCACTACAGAATTTATTCTAGCCTTCCTCTTAAGTGTATTTCTAACTCTCTTTTCAAAAAACAATTTAAACTCTATCAAAAGTCTACTGGCATATTTCACAGAAATAAAACAAACAATCCTAAAATCTGTATGAAACCACAAAAGACCCTGAATAGCCAAAGCTGTATTGAGAAAGAAGAACAAACTAAAGACATCACTCTCCCTGATTTCAAACTATATTGCAAAGCTATACAGACTAAAACAGAATGTTATTGGCATAAAAACAAATACATGGCTCAATGGAACATAATAAACAGCCCAAAAATAAACCCCCACATATATGGTCAATTAATTTTTGACAAAGGAGCCAAGATTACACAATGGATAAAGGACAGTCTCTTTCACAAATGCTTTTGGGAAAACTGGATAGCCACATGCAGAAGAATGAAACTCAACCACTATCTTATACCACACCATATACAAATATTAACTTAAAATAGATTAAAGGTTTGAGAATAAGACCTAAAGCACAAAACTTACAGGTGGTAAGCTCCTTGATGACAACAGTCTTGGCAATAACTTTCTGAATTTGACATCAAAAACACAGGCAACAGAAGCAAAAATAACCAAGTGGGACTACATCAAACTAAAAAGGCTTCTGCACAACAAAGGAAAACATCAATGAAAGGAAGAGGCAACCTACCTAACAGGAGGAAATATTTGCAAGTCACATATCTGATAAGGAGATAAAATCAAAATATATATTTTAAAATATACATACAATTCAACAGCAAAAAAATTATAACTTTAAAATAGGCAGAGGATCTACATATTTTCCCAAGAAGACATGCAGATGGCCAACAGGTACAATAAAATGTGCACAACATCACTATCATTAGAGAAATGCAAATCAAAACCACAATAAGATGTCACCTTATACCTGTCGGAATAGTTATTGTCAAAAAGATAAGAAATAAGTGTTGGTGAAAATGTCTCACCCTTCTGCACTGTTGGTAGCAATATACCTCTTTGGGGGATACCTCTTTGGGGATTCCCAGGTGGCTCAGTGGTAAATAATCCACCTGCCAAGCAGGAGACACAGGTTTGATCCCTGGGTTTGGAAGATCCCCCGGAGAAGGGGATTTATTGTGACTGTGTTGTAATCACTATGTGATCACTATGTTGTGTCTTACTCGTTGTAACCCCATGGACTGCATCCCATCAGGCTCTTCTGCCCTCCACTATCTCCTGGAGTTTGCTCAAATTCATAGTAATGCTATCTAACCATGTTATCCTCTGCTGCCCTCTTCTCCTTTTGCCTTGACTCTTTCCCAGCATGAGACTCTTTTCCAATGAGTCAGCTCTTCCGCTTCAGGTGGTCAAAGTATTAGAGCTTCAGCTTCAGCATCAGTCCCTCCAATGAATATTTAGGATTGATTTCCTTTAGGATTGATTCTTTTGATCTTCTTGCAGCCCAAGGGACTCTCAAGAGTATTCTCTAGCACCAATTCAAAAGCATTAGTTCTTCAGCATTCACCTTCTTTATGGTCCAAATCTCACATCCGTACATGACTACTGCAAAAACTACAGATTTGACTATACAGACACGTAGGCAAAGTGATGTCTCTACTTTTTAATATGCTGTCTAGGTTTGTCATAGCTTTCCTTCCAAGAAGCCATGGCCTTTTAAACAAGAAAAATAACTTTTTTGACTGAATTAGAAAGGGAAAGAGGAAAAAAGAGCACTGTTACCTTTTGATTTATGTCCCTACATCCTATTAATTAGGTACTGCTATTTATTCCTTTTTATGTAACTTGGAGGCAGTGTGGTATAGTTGAAAGAGCACAGGTTTTGATGATACCTGGCTTGAAGAAGGGAATGGCTACCCACTCCAGTACTCTTGCCTGGAGAATTCCATGAACAGGGGAGTCTGGCAGGCTATGGGCTACAGTCCATGGGGTCGCAAGGAGTCAGACACAACTGAGCAACTAACAGCAATAAATATAGTTAATTGGGCTTTCCTGGAAGCTCAGCGGTAAAGAATTTGCCAGCAATGCAGAAGCCGCAGGAGATGTGGGTTCATTCCCTGGGTCAAGAAGATTTCCTGGAGGAAGGCATGGCAACCCGCTCCAGTATTCTTGCCTGGAGAATCCCATAGACAGAAGAGCCTAGTGGGCTACAGTCCACAGAGTCAGACATGACTGAAACGACTTAGCTCACACACAAATAGTTAATTATGCGTTGGTATTAAAGCTAGTGAAGACAGCAAAAGGATTAACTTTTACACTAGATCCTGATACCCAAGAACCTGGTTATTGGATCTTCAGTGCTATGTTATACCATGAACAGGGAAGAGATATGGGAAATAAGCAGCTTCCCAGGTGGCACTGGGGATAAAGAACTCTCCTGCCAATGCAGAAGACATAAGAGACACAGGTTCTATCCCGTGGCCAGGAATATCCCCTGGAGGAAGGCATGGCAACCCACTCCGGTATTGTTGCTTGGAGAATCCCATGGACAGAGGAACCTAGCAGGCTACGGTCCATAGGGTCGCACAGAATCAGATACAACTGAAGAGATTTAGCATGCACACATGCATGGGAAATACAGAAGAAATAATATTACAAAAATACGTTTTTTTTAAAAAAAATGTAAGGAAGCTCAGAATAGATGCTCAATAAGTAATGATAATAATAAAAAAGTATCTCTTCATGTTCAGTTCATGAGAGAGATGACAGTGAAGTTCATCCTATGGTCCCAAGTAGCATTTGGATTTCTCCTTTAGACTTCTGTTTTAAAATATCTTCATGAGGAAATAGTATTTCCACATTAAGAATGAAAATGAAATGGGATTGTAGTTATTCAGGTACTGTGAGTACCAAAAAAGAGGATGAGTTATTTAGTAAAGTTGCTAGCCCTCATTGCTACATCTTTCTTAATAATACGTGAACAAAACCATTATGTCTTAGAGACCAAATACTTTCACGTCACCTAGATATCTTTCAAGAGGACAAAAGAAGTTCTTTTCACAAAGTGTTTCCTTGAAGCGAAGAGGGTAGTGGAGTTTGAAACAGTCAAGCAGAGCACTGCCAGTCTTGGTTTTTAAGTCATTTCATTCCCCAAATCCTGCATAATCCCTTCCCCCTACCAAAGAAAGCTCAGATGAACAGGAAAATTTTTCCTTCTTTTTATTGTACTTCTTACATTTCTTATCTTCTCCCCTTCACATGAAATAAAAATAACTTGGTTCACTTCAGTGCCCTGAAGAGAACAGCCAGTTTACCATTCTGATGTTCCCGGTCAGATTTAAAGCTTTCAAAGTTACTCTCCTCTTCCCTAAATTCTGTTATTCAGTGTGAAATTTAAAACTTGCTAATGACCAAGAGCCAGAAATTCAGCCTGGCACGAAAATATGAATTACCAAGAACCTCTTAGTCTTTCACACACCTTTCAAAAGGAGATTAACCATTGCTTCATAACTACTTGGTTATAGCATCCTTTTATACAAACACCAGTTGCTACCTTTTATACAAACACCAGTTGCTACTTAACAAATTATAAAAAACAAATGCTCTGCAATACCTACTATAGCCATTGAAATGTGGCTCTGTACCTCTGTCTGAGCCTGCCTTTTAGCTGATTAACAAATATGATGAATGCAAACTTGTAGATCCTTAACATTTAAAGACAACGTTCTAAGGAAATTTAAAATACATTCTGCCAATCAATTATTGAGTAAGACCACCCCTAGTTGTTTTTTTTTTTAATTCTTCATTGTTTAAATAATACGAGAGGAAATTTAGTGTATACTCTTCTCTTCCTGTATTTTCCAGCTAGATTAAGCTGTTGTCTTCACAATTGCCTCCCAGCTGCTGTGACTTGTGAAAACAACAGACCCTGCTCTGTTGTCTGGAGAAAGCCAGGATTGTTATGAGTAACTTTATTGCAGGCACATGAGTGTGTTAAGACTTTAAAACACGCTCAAATGTCATGTGCACACCCAATGACGGGCAAGAATAATTATGAAAAAACAAGAAATCTATGTCTATGAAACCGTGTTGGACAAAATGGGCCATTCATTGTGTTCCCCTGGGAATGCCTGGACTCTGCAGTCAGAAAACAAAAAAGGCACTTTTTTCCTGCCGTAGGCTGAATGCTTAGCTTTGCCATCTGAGCCCTAAGAAAACACAGGCCCCTCTAGTGCCGGCGCACCCACGCACACTAAAAAATATTAATGCCTCTCTCTCCTTACTTTTTTCCAGGCATCCCTTCTGTGTAGGCTGTAGCCAATATAATGTCAACACAAAGACAAAATAGTTTATCTAGCATCAGTCCCCTACAATTTCCCTCTTGTCCTCAGCTTTTTGCCCTTCCCCCAACATTAAGAAAGGAAAAAAAAAAAAAAAGGAAAAGATAATCTTTACTCCAAAGGAAAACTTTTTTATTCTTAGCAATATTCCCCTCTGTTCTTACGTGTTTGCTACTGTTAATATTTTTTTTTTTACCAAATACTATGTAAGTAGTCTCATTTGCCTCCAAATTGTTTCTTCTTCCCTAGGAGTCTTCTGAAAGTTACTTTGTTGGATAAAGCTTTCTGGCAGGCAGCTCCTACTCAAAAATGGCCCTTTCTCAAAGTTAACTACTATGTTTCCTTGCTATCAATGTGTGACCAGCAAATGAAACTCCAAATCATTTCAGCTCTAATACATTCTAATATACAAATCTCACTAGAAGGTTAATGTTTTCGTGTTTTATTATAATTTCAACCACATTATTTTATGTTAACCGAAAAGGTAACTTATTCATTGATTTTCCTAGATGGATACACTGCACTTTGACGGGTCGACTGTACACTCTACAGTAATTTCCTTGGCAGCTGAACCTGCAGGAAAAAATATCCAATAAACAGATTTCCCAAACAGTGAGCTTTTGCCCAGGATCTTCAATCCTCAAACTTTTCAGTACATTCCAGGAAGAGGAGTCTGGGAGAATATGAGCTTCATTACAAAGCAGAGAAATAGGAGGCTGATAGAGTGTTAAAGACCATAAATTCCCATTCCATCTTCCTTTCCAGAGCTCAGCTCTTTACTCTTGTATTCCCACCCAGCAACCACTGACTTCAGAGCCTGTAGATAAACTAGATACAACAATGGAAAAGTGAAGAATACTTTTTCAGTTGCTTTATAAATTTAGTCATAGAACATTTATGTCAATTACTTTGACTCGAAAGAGGTATTTTAAAACTCATCAAGTTTAAACATGTGCCGCATCTTTAGCTAATACACAAATGACTTGGAAAGGCAACAGCGGGAGAAATGAGACATAAATTTTGCCTGACAATAAAATGTGGTTATCTTTTATTTAGCAAACTGGTGTTAATGACCCAGTAGTAGTCAATGCCAAAAAGACACGCAGATGAGTATACACAGCAGCAGAAACCACAGCATATTTAGTCGATCAACTGGTTGTTTCACTACACTGCTTCAAAAGCAATTGATTTGACTGAAGTAACCAGTAAATTCTGAATTTAAAATTGAATTAGGAAGTTAGAAAGAATTTTAGAGATCCGCTAGTTAGTAAATTCTAAGCCTCAAGATGCTTATTGTGCAAGTTTGTGTTGAAGCCAGTGTATAGGATGTGGTCAGAGGCAAAAAATAATAACCACCATTCATTATAACTTAAAAGAGTTGGCATTAATTACACAGGTAAAGAAGGTGACATGTCTCTAAACTGGAAAGAAATACTTTGATAGTAACTGCTGTCCAGAAGGAGGAAATTATGAAAGTTACCAGGCCAAACTGCAGGCCCAGAGTTCATCTCAAATATTTTCACAAAACAGGAATTGCCTTGCACCAGCAATGGTCCTAAACTGGTAGTTTTCAGAGAAGCCAGGGATCAGTCAGCAGTGATGTGACACTACCTCATGGCAGCCACTATGAGATAGACATGAGTATGATTTCATCCTTCTTTCAAATGTGAAGTTGGTTTCAGGAAGTTTTCTGCCCCAAGCAGTCTAAACAAGAATTCCTCCCTCCCCTGGATCCTAAAATCTAGAAACACATGAAACACACTGAAGCAGTACTGAGCAAGGAGTTTGGAATGAGTTCTGTCTTCAGGCTTAAAGACAATGTACTTAACCTAGCCAGCCATCAGACCAGCCATGAATTTGTTTTAACAATTCAACAACATCACCATTTCTCATTCGTCCACTTAGCTTAATTTTCCTAGCATCACTTTCACTGCTGAGGTTGTCTCTATTAAGCCATTTTTTTTGCATCATTAACTTTTAACCAGGCATCGATAGCTTTATTGTTTAAATTGCGTATGACTTTATTTAACGTCAGCATTTCTTCTAGCTCCTGACAAGAAGTCACATTTTATAACTAATTAAATTGATCCCTGGGAAGCAAAAGCCACTAAACGGAATTATTCCTACCCAAGTGTCAATATATTAAATCAAAGGGCTAATGAGTTGGGTCACTGCTTCTTTTATTGGGAGGCTACAGCAGAATAGGACTCATATTATCCTCTATTTTCTGCCTTAACAATCAATTTTATTTAAACCAAAGGCAGCTAATTAATAGTTTTGGATCTTACAGTAAATATTATCTTCTTTATGACACATAAATGGGAAATGGAAAATTTTCTTTGATGACACATGCAATATATTTTTTGCCTATTTTTATGACATCGGGTCACAAAAACATCTAAAGACGATCTAAAAGGTGTTTTGCAAGCAAATGATTTTGAGAATTTCTAGGCTTCAACTATTAGCATTATGGGTTTAAATCAAGATGAAAATCTGCCTCTTGGAGCTGACAATACTGCCTAACGAAAGTGATTAAGGAATGACTAAATTTGTCCTGTCAGCCTTTCCTATCTCTCTCGCAGCTGCTGAGTAATACTTTGAATGATTTCACTATTTACATCTGGACACTACTTTTAAAATTCATCACCTAATAAATCAAGCCACTCACTGTTTTTGACACAACTTAGCTTCTTTTGATAAAATCTCTGCAGACAGTGGAAAACATCCTGTTTTATTGTTGCCCTCAATTAATCGCATCAATACAATTTATTCAGAGATAAATTTTGATGCCTAATTATTTATATCTGTGAATTTTACATTTTATTTTGGGGACTTCCCCCCATAATTTATCATTTCAGTATTTGCAGAGAAAATATATTCATAAAATTGGTTTTGGAAAACCTTAGATCTTCACTAATCTATAAATCATGTTATAACTATGTAAAAATCTAGCAAGTTGAAAAATTCAATTCTATAAAATTAGTCCTAGTGATGATTACAACAGTAAGGAGACCACCTCCAGGAAACGCAGTCAAAAGAAAGAAATAAAAATGAAGGTACAAAAAGTATATATACAACCAATTGCAACTGCAGGACAACAAATTCAAGAATGTTTTCAGTTTTAGGGTGAGGATTTCATTTTGTACATCTGGCAACTACCCAACACAACACTAGTTTAAAGGTAGCCCTGAGATCTTTTGGGTTGAATTAACCTATTTATCACATAATAGGTTGTCAAAAGTCAATTTTGTCTGTAATACTTAACTTTGTTGATTTACCACCAGGATCAAATACATCATAGGGAACACCACAGATGTTTTTGACAAAAACATGTTCTTTCACCCACACATAGTTTGCTTTTTCAAACACTGAATTAGGGTTTCTTTCTTTGTAGACACAGTGGTTCTTTTTTGAAGCAACCTTAAATAGTCACTTTTATCCATTTATAGATGTGTGTGCTTTGGAGGTCAAGCATGTGCTGTTGTTTCTTACCACAAATGTTTTCCTTCATTTTCAATGGTCAAAAGTCACAGGCGGGTTTGACCCCACCCACAGACAGCTCTGTTCAGTATCTGGAGAACCCAAGGTTGGCTGGAGATCACTGAAATACACATGCTTACTTCACAAACAAATAAAAAGGTACCCTAACACAGACCAGTGGAATTTGACACTGAAATAAAACAAACAAACAAAAATACTAACTATATGGAATGTGTATGTATTTAAGTGTAAAGAACATCCATTTTCATTAATGCAGACTACTACTGCAAACAAACATACTAAGATATTCTTGATAAACACTTGATTTTATTGTGTAATAGCAACTGAATTAACAGTATTACATTTCCTTCTATCTCATAGCTTCGGGTTTTAATTTAAACATATTTAAATTCAGAAGCAAAGCTATTGGGTTTTTATATTAGTTACTTTTTCAAGGCAAAGAAAGTCACAGTCTCAGGAAATGAAAAGACTTTGTGAACTGACAGTGGTTTCCCAAATTTGTCTGGCAATGTGTTACCCTACAGAAAAGAAACAGGGAAACAAACAGTAAGTTCTTCTAACCCTGTGAACAAAATGGGAAACTACCTTTGATAGGACTGGTTAGACAAATAAAAATCTTAACCAATCATCCCCCAAAAAAGATAATATGAAACCATCCTACTGGTCCCTGAAAACAATATGAGCAACTGAACACAACCGTGCCTGCAACTCACTGGGCGCATCAGAACTCTTACTCTCCTCATTGTGTCTCAGTCAATACAGTCGGCAGTAATGACTATAGCTCTCTAGTCTCCAGCTCAAAACATGCTTAAACCTTCCACTTGCCACTTCTGCCAAAATGCCCACAGAACTGAAGAGGGCAGTGGGCATTACACTGCCACTTACAGATATGTGACCCTAAAGTCAAAACAGATATGTGGCCCTAAACTCAAACAGTGTTTTTAAAAAAAATGTGTAAATAAGTTTTCTCTCTTGCAAACTTCTGCTAAGATGCTAAGTAAAATCAACATATTTTAAAAAAACAAAATGCAGAATTCCAAAGTGAAAAGTAAAAGAGTTCAACTTCTTTCTATGCAGAATGGCACACAATATCACCAATTAATCCTAAACCAAGCATCATTTTAAATTCTGCCTTTCTGATATCAAAATATAGTACCATACCCAAAGCTTTGGGCAATGTTACCCAACAATATAAAGTAACATCAAAGTGAAGTAAGTTGCTCAGTCATGTCTGACTCTTTGTGACCCCGTGGACTGTACAGTCCATGGAATTCTCCAGGCTAGAATACTGGAGTGGCTCTTTACCAGAGCTAAAGAATACGCCTGCAATGCAGGAGGCCCCGGTTTGATTCCTGGGTCAGGAAGATCCCTTGGAGAAGGGAACAGCTACCCACTCCAGTATTCTGGCCTGGAGAATTCTGTGGACTGTATAGTCCATGGGGTCACAAAGAGTCGGACACTAATGAGCAACTTTCACTTTCAAAGTGAAGTAATACTGTAATTTATTCCTCTCGGCTCAGATCACATTCCCATCTTTGTTACTGTGGCTAAATACTACCAAAAGCTTTGTTAGCTGTTTTCTGAATTTTGATGTTGGACAAATGCAATGTATAGTTAAAATAGCCTGAGACCAACAATGAACTTACTTTACACATCTTAATAACATCAAAGAACTAGACTGTAATCAAGATCCTAAGTGGAGTTTACAAAGTTTACATGAAAAAAATTAAAATAAGAAGTACAAACAAAGTATTGATGTAAAGCTGAAAAGAGGAAGCATTTGAGAGCAATCATCACAGTAGAAAAAGAATATTCTCCCAATGAATATATTGCAGTAAATTACAGAAAGCTCTCCAATCTCTTGTGCAAGGCCCCCTTTATGCTACGTTTCCCTGTGTAGCACTTTTTCACTGTCCTAGAGAGTTTTGCTTTATTGTATAGAACTTAGAAATGGACTATAGATGCTTTTCTCTGGTGCCCCCATTTTACCTTTCAAGTGACTCCTCTTCGTCCCTTAATCAGACGTTTTCTAATCACTTAACTCTTAATTAAGTGCAATGGTCTTCTGAATCACTCAACCACAGTTCAATGATTTTTCAAAGTCACTTAATATTTACCCATGAAAAATATGCAAAGTAGCTTTACATAAAGACAAGAGAATTCTAGTGATATACACATCAAATTTTCCTGTCCTCACATATAACTTTGTACAGCCACACACTAGCAGACAAGGTATCTGTCTACCTTGAATAAATCCGCACCTTGAATTTGTTACCAGGCATTTCCTGGGCAACCAGTCTTTCAGGGAGTGTTCAAATATTTGTAGTGGGCCAGTCTGAGCTGCACATATTTTAGTCCTTATTCATGCATTCCTCGTTTACAAGTTGTGAACCTGGTAAATTTCCCATTTTGAGACTATTGCTCCTTCTTTTCTGTAGGTGGTCCTTGAATTACCCTCTTAACTGTGGAGTATGAATCACACTGATTGTCAAAAAAATATTTTTTTCCCCTTTTTAAATTATTTAATTATTTCCTAGGCTAATCTGTTTTTGTGTCTAATTCCCATTTTGACAAATGATCTAATAGATCTTTTAATCAAAAATTCTTCTCTGATACAAATGAATTTATTTATATAACAGAAACAGATTTGTAGATACAGAAAACAAAGTTACGATTTCAAAGGGGAATGGGGTGAGGAATTTGGGATTTTGGATTAGGAGTTTGGGATTAGCAGATGTACACTATTATATATAAAACAGATAAACAACAAGGACCTACTGTATAGCATGAGGCAGTGTATTCAGCATCTTATAATAACCTATAACAAAAGAATCTGAAATATATATATAATAAAAATATATATATATAACTGAATCACTTTGCCATAACCTGAAAATAATGCAACTTTGCAAATAAACTGGGAGAGGGAAATGGTAACCCACTCCAGTATTCTTGCCTGGAGAATCCCGTGGACAGAGGAGCCTGGTGGGCTGCTGTCTATAGGGTAGCACAGAGTTGGACACAACTGAAGCGAGTTAGCAGGCATGCATGCATTGGAGAAGAAAATGGCAACCCACTTCTGTACTCTTGCCTGGAGAATCCCAGGGACAGAGGAGCCCGGTGGGCTGCTGTCTATGGGGTCACACAGAGTCGGACACGACTGAAGTGACAGCAGCAGCAGCAGCAAATAAACTATACTTCACAAAAAATTGTTCTGTACTCCAAAGTTAAAAAAAATTCTACTGACAGATATTGAGCTGGAGCTCTAGCTTCACAAAAACAGAGAGGCAGTAGAATGCAGTGGTTAAGAGCCCAGACTCTGCAGCTAGACTAAGTTTAAATCCCAGCTCTTATTAAATGTATGACCTTGGGCAAATTACTTAACCTCTCTTTGTCTCACTTTTCTCATTTATACATGGGGATAATATTATCTACCTCTAGGGCTATTTTGAAGAAGGCAATGGCACCCCACTCAAGTACTCTTGTCTGGAAAATCCCATGGACGGAGCAGCCTGGAAGGTTGCAGTCTGTGGGGTCGCTGAGGGTCGGACATGACTGAGTGACTTCACTTTCACTTTTCACTTTCATGGGTTGGAGAAGGAAATGGCAACCTACTCCAGTGTTCTTGCCTGGAGAATCCCAGGGACGGGGGAGCCTGGTGAGTTGCTGTCTCTGGGGTCACACAGAGTCGGACACGACTGAAGTGACTTAGCAGCAGGAGGGCTATTTTGCAAGCACAGTGAGTTAACATATTTAGAGCTTTAAAATAGCAGCCAACATACAGTGAACATTTAATCGGTGTTTGCTGTTGTACTTAGTTGCTCAGTTATGTTCAACTCTTTGTGACGCCATGGACTATAGCCCGCCAGGCTCCTCTGTCCATGGGGATTCTCCAGGCAAGAATATTGGAGTGGGTTGCCATACCCTCCTCCAGCAAGTCTTCCCAACCCAGGGATCGAACCCAGGTCTCCTGCATTGCAGGCCTAGCCACTATACCTTGGGCAACTTTCTTGACCTCTCAAACTTTCATGTTCTCAGTGACAAACAGGGAATTATTGTGTCAACTAAGTAACACATTTTCTCCATAGAATTTATCACTTATCTATTCATTTGTTTACAATCTCTATCCCTCCAAACTTTGTCAGTTTTGTTCACTGCTATATTATCAATGGCTATAATGTTTCTACTACATAACATGTACCTAAAAATATTTCTGGAGTTAAATAAATACCAATCCTGTTGAACAGATGTCTCAACTGTATGAATCAGTGTAGAAGGATGTTGCTAAGTCGCTTCAGTCGTGTCCAAATCCGTGCGACCCCAGAGACGGCAGCTCACCAGGCTCTGCCGTCCCTGGGATTCTCCAGGCAAGAACACTGGAGTGGGTTGCCATTTCCTTCTCCAATGCACGCAAGTGAAAAGGGAAAGTGAAGTCCCTGAGTCGTATTCAACTCTCAGAGACCCCATGGACTGCAGCCCACCAGGCTCCTCCATCCATGGGATTTTCCAGGCAAGAGTACCAGAGTAGGGTGCCATTGCCTTCTCCTTCCTACATCCAATCAATCACTGAAAGTGAAAGTTGCACAATCATGTCCAACTCTTTGCGACCCCATGGACTGTATAGTCTAGTGGATAGCTGTTCCCTTCTCCAAGGGATCTTCCCAACCCAGGAATCGAACCCAGGTCTCCCACATTGGAGGCAGATTCTTTACCAGCTGAGCCATCAGGGAAGCCCAAGAATAATGGAGTGGGTAGCCTATCCCTTCTCCAGCAGATCTTCCCAACCCAGGAATCCAAGTGGGGTCTCCTGCATTACAGGCAGATCCTTTACCAACTGGGCTATCAGGGATCCTATACATTTTATTTCCTTAGCCCTATTGATATTCACCTTCTCAGCTCTATTCTCCCTGCTACTGCCATAGCTCAGTTCCTGGTATTTCTTCTTTGGATTACTTCAACAGCACCTTAAAAGTTCACTTTGCCTCTGCTCCTCCTCAAAACTGTTCTCCACTGACACCATCAGAGTGATTTTTCTAAATATAAATGTCATTTCATTTCCTTTCTTAAATTCTTTAAATGATTGCTCTTAATCTGTAAGAAAGGTCTTTCAAGATCTGGTACATTGTTCCAATCCAGTTTCATTTTGCCATACCTGCACTTATACATTACCAGCCTTACCGAGAAACCAATTTATTTGCAGTCCTCCAACACAAGTTCACAAGTCTTCATCCTTGTGAACTTTTGTAAAGATTCCTTTCTCTGCACGGAAACCTTCCATCTTGGTTCATTCCTGTGCTGTGCTGTGCTTAGTCACTCAGTCATGTCCCATTCTTTGCAACCCCATGGACTGCAACCCATCAGGTTCCTCTGTCCATGGGGATTCTCAGGGCAAGAATACTGGAGTCGGTTACCATGCCCTCCACCAGAGGATCTTCCCAACCTGGGGATCGGACACAATTCTCCTGCATTGTAGGCAGACTCTTTACTGTCTGAGCCACCAAAGACTACTTCTACTTAAAAATTCAAAACCAGCTCACATGTTACTTCTTTTGAACAAATCTCTCCCACCTGTCAGTTTAGATTAGATGCTTCTTCTCTGCACCCCCATGACATTTGGCAAATACATCTAGCATAACATTTAGCACAGTACACTTAGCAAGTACTGTCACTTACTAGATTGTGAACTCCCAAAGGTAATTAATATGCTGTTATTCTTTATATTCTTGGTCCTTGCATCATGCCCAAAGAGTAGAAGAAATGTAATAAAATTTATTCAATTAAAAAATTGTTGAATTAATAAAGCTCCTTCCTGATTTTAAATATATCTCTTCTTACTTTGATGCTTTTAATGTATCTAAACACTGTTATCACCAGATCTACCCAATTCTCCACTTAATTATTTCTAATTTCTCTAATTTCTTAAAGCCAACTTCACATATAGTCAATATATTCCTCTGTATGTATATCCTGCCATTATGACTTTCATAGTATATGACCCACCCCCAGGTGTTGTCTTGCTCTGTTTGGTTCAGAATTAAACTTGTAAGACACTGTGTCTTTCTTTGGCACCAAATCTATGAAAGAAAGAAAAAACAAATAACTAAATCTCATGTGCAATTACTTCTTTTCCTATATCTTCTGAGTCATAATTTATTTTTATCTCAACTATAATTTATGTATAAATAAATTATGAGGTATTTGCTATTTCTTTATATTTTTAGCAGAAAAAATAAATGACATACATGTGTATACATGTGCATTGAGAGGGCATATCCAAGCAAAATGGAAGTTGTGGGTAGGGCATTTAGGAGTGATGAAAGACTATTTCTTGTCTGCTTGTTCCTTCCCTGGGGTTTATTTTAGAAATCTCGGAAAAAGTTCTTGTTAAACATGGTATGAGTACTGATATAAAATTATTTTGCTCCATATAAACTATTCATCATTATCATTAATGCTATGTGTGCTAAGTTGCTTCATGTGTGTCTGACTCTTTGCAACCCCATGAACTGTGGCCCACCAGACTCCTCTGTCCCATGAGAATCCCATGATTCTCCAGGCAAGAATACTGGATTGGGTTGCCATACCCTCCTCCAGGGGATCTTCTCGACCCAGAGATCTGTCTCTTACATCTCCTACACTGCCAGGCAGATTCTTTACCACTAATGCCACCTGGGAAATCTCTATTAAAAGAATGTCTTTTAGCAATTTACAGTTACCAGAATACTTCTCTCTATATTAATAACTCTGCCAATTCTGGCAGTAGTTAATGTGAAGCTGGAGGTATGACTGTGTGTGTGTGTATCTGACTATCTGTTTACAGAAAAGGCTCAAAAGGTTAAATGGTTTGTCTAAGATCACATGCCAAATAAATAGCAGAGACAGACTTTGAAGATATGTTTTTGAATATTTGCCATATCCTTTCTTTGAAATCATTTTCCCTTGACTTAAGCATCAAGATAATATTTTTTCTTAAAAATAGCTTGAACAAGCAACTAATTATGTTTAAATAAACATATTACAATTTGCAACTTTTTCTACTTTCACAACTCCATGTGATGGGAACTTACACTGTTAAGTTCATTTAACTTTATTGTCTCCTAGACTACCTTCCCCTGACTTTTTTTTTTTTTTTGGCTCTTATAAAATGAGAAAATAAAAAGAAAGGTAAGAGGGAGGAGTGGGGAGGAATTAAATATTCTAGCATCAGTTTCTATGGATTCACTTAAATAGAGAAAGTTTTTGGTATGATGGAATGCATGGTGGGACATGACACTCTGTAGGGGAAAATATGCCTTGCATCATTTGGGATTAAGCCATTTTGTACCTTGCACTTAATTTAAAAGGAAGGACAAAATATGAAGTAAGTGTATCACTCACAGGAGAAAGATAATGAACACAGTCCCAGTAACTCACTTTATGCCTGAATCAATCTACCAAAGATGCTACAGAAGTCTACACCTCTAAGAGAAAGGTTTCATCAGATTCCATTTTATCAGTGGTACTTATATTAGCTAATTAGTATTATCTAGTACTAATTCCTTATTCAAGAACTAATTTCTTATTGATAGTTCTTAGCTGTGACTAAACCCCATTCTATCTCATCTCTAATTCAGACAAGAATAATTTCTAGTACAAATGCTACAGTTAAGCTCATTAAAGATTCAGGTCTTTAGGATAAATATTACCATGTCTCCTGTTTGTCATTTATTCCACCTATGCTCTTTCCCAACATTTTCATACAACTACCCAAAACAGTTATGTGAAGGAATTGGGATGTTTACTGAAAATAATATTTGCTTCTTTCCTTTTAAATTTTTTATTAGGTCTTATAGTATCAAAATGGAATTTGACAGAGAAATATTAGGTGATTTGAACTTGTGACCTGATAGAAAAAATAAGGCAAAAAGACCTATGTGTAGTATTCTGAGTAACATAAGATTTAAAATACATACCTATAGGTTTTAATAACCTGGTGATTATGCATACAAATTTAGTACCCTTTAAATTTGTGACCAAGTGGAATTTTGGGTTAAATTTGAGATATAATAAAATTTGAAACAGATATATTTACTATTAAATTAATCTCCCTTTTATTGACTTTTAATGGCTTACAGAACAATCAGACTTTTGATAAATCTGTTTCTACCTATTAAAATAAAAAATGCAAACAGAACATTGGGATAAGTAAAATTTCATTACCAAATGTTAGTAAGTGGTAGAATTTGGGGAACAGGAACTAAAACATGGGGCAAAATCATTTAAGCAGCTTCTTCATAGCCGTTCAAGCCATACAGAGTCACGGGGGAAAACGCAGGCCTCCATGGTATTAGCAAGATCTGATAAAACTGCTTTAGCATAATACTAATGTACATATATGGTGTGCTGCAAGTTGAGTTCTGTAAAAGCAGACATTGTGACAGGGTTTAGGGTATAAGATATTTACTAGGAAACAATACCTGCAAATGGAAAGGAAAATGACACAAGATTGGGCAGAGGGAGAAGTTGAACTATGATATGGGTGGAACAAAATTCCATCCAGCTCAGCAGGAGGTTCTAGAGCAGGTATCTAGCTTCAGGCCGAAAAACCCAACTTTCACACCCCATGCCCTTCACTCAGATAGGAGAGCCCTGGAAAGGAAGTGACCTGGGGCTAAGCAGCTCTCTGTAGCTGAGGCAGAGCTGGAAGTGCTGACAGATGGAGGCTGTCTGCTTCCTGGACTCTTGAGGCTGGGCATCTCCGCGGAAGAGAAGTCTGAATAGTGTGTGCATGCCCATGTCTACCACAATGATACCAGACTGTGGTGTTAGAGTAAGTGTGGATAATTAGGAGGGAAGGGGGCTAGTGTGGGCGCTATTAACCTGAAGATGAACAAAAATAAGACTCTTCTATATTGTTGCAAATCTACCAAATAGCAAAGACGACATACTAGCAGTCAGAATGAAATTATAGACTAGAGAGAAAAATTAATTGCTGACTATCTCAGTGTCTTAAGCTAGAGTCTATTCAGATTTCTAAATTTTTCTTCTTTCCTGAAGTCTACAAAAGCAGCACAATGAGTCCAGGGGGCTATTTATTTCTGACTATAGATTAATTTAAAATATTTTTAACTTAGAAAAAAAATCTTTGGAGTTGAGCTCCCTTTTTAATTCTTCAATTAATGCCAAATGCTTAGCAAAATTACAAGAGATTTTAACTCGTGATCCAAAACCAATGATGTTAACTAAATAATGCCCAGTACCTTTAGCTCAAGAATCAGTGATTCAAAGGTTTGATTGCTTTGCTATGTAGTATTTTTGCCCGTATCACACCCAGTTATATGCAGGCAAACTAGCTCTCAAAGGAGGAAAAAATGGTGATTTAGAGCATTTGCCAATTTCCACAGCGTATTCACACCCTGAATGATTTCAACCTACCAACATAATATCACCGAAGAAGGACCTAGAGAAAGATGCACGCAGCTGGCATTTGGACACCAGCATGAGTTGGCTCCAGCACACCACTATTACAACTATTCCTTTCTTTTCTTCTTGTTCTTAGATTTTGTGAGAACCACACTTCCTGCCATTTAACAATGACTTTATCATTTTTAACATATAAAAGCTTTAAACGTAAAACAGAATTATATCAGTAACCAGCAGGATCTAGCACCTGATCCTCTAAATCCATGTATTATATCAAATTTCCTTATGTTCTTTGTCATAAAAATGCCATGGCTGAGTATCTGGTGTACCTTAATAGAAATAAAAAAGAAAAACAATGGAAACTAAGTCACAAAAATAAAAATAAATAACCACAAAAACCCATTCAAGGTAAATGCATGGGGAAAAGCACAAATAGAGTGAAATTATGAAGGAAAAAAAAGCAAGACAAAGAAAAAAATAAATGTTAAGCAAATTTATTGGCACTACAACTCATACCCTCCAAGGTGAAAGCTGTTCTATCATCAGTAAATACTGTTCATAGTGTTAATGTTTCTTACTCCACTTTCTTTTCGACCTTTGACATATCATAATACCTGGCACTTGGTGGTACTTACTAGAAAAATGAATTTTAAACTTTCATTGTTTTCACTTGGCCTTCCCCTCAGCAGGTTTTATTGGTTGTGACCAATTAGTGGAACAAAGCTAACATTTATAAAATAGAATAGAATAAGGAATGAAGAGAGATGAGAGAGAAAAGATAATGAGAAAGAAAATGGAGAAGACAAGAGAAAATTTAGAAGAATAGAAAACAGGGTGAAAAGAGTAGAATAAAAGAGGACCGGAGAAGAGAAATGAAAAAAGAGGAAGACAAATAAGAAACTGAAAAAGAAGCTCTTACACAAAGAGCCCACGTGCAAGACAAGAACCATTTAATGACATTTGTTTCTGTTATACATACACGTGTGTCGCATAGCATGTGCATATGGGTAGTGATGTAAAATATACTTCCTACTGTGATAGTCTGGGGCTTCCCTGGTGGCTCAGTTTGATAGTTTGAAAAGAAAATGCAACTCAGTGACCTAGGCTATCCTCAAGATCCCTTCCAGCCAAACTGTCCAATTCTCCAAGAGCTTTTTGTATTATACCTTTTCAAATGAAAGGTTTAATTAGAAGGAGAGTTAGGTGATCAAAATATAAAAAGATTACAACTACCGATGTGCTCGGTCACTTCAGTCGTATCCGACTCTTTGTGACCCCATGGACTGTAGCCCACCAGGCTCCTTTGTCCATGGGACTTTCCAGGCAAGAATACTGGAGTAGGTTGCCATTTCCTTCTCCAATAAGTCCTGATAGAACATATAATTCCAATGGCACCCCTCTCCAGTCCTCTTGCCTGGAAAATCCCATGGACGGAGGAGCCTGGTGGGCTGCAGTCCATGGGGTCGCAAAGAGTCAGACACGACTGAGCAACTTCACTTCACTTCACTTTCAGAAGGCTGGGCATCATCAACCAAAGAATGGTCTAAAATCATGCTCTCCCAGCCAACATCTCAGGAGAAAAAAAAAATCTTGAGAGGAGAAAAAACTCTTTCCACACATACTTTCCAGATCTAGTCTCAGGATGAACAGTGTCTCTCCCTTAAAGTGAAAAAGCTTGACAATAAATCTTGAGTAAAGTCCTCCTAAATTATAAATTAAACCATTCTCCCAGAGCCTTGACACTACGTGGATTTGGCTTCTAAAACTAACCCAAAGACGATGTTAATCCCAGGAAGATAACAACCTGCAGGCTCTTCCCCCATGGCTCCTGTGAACTGCAGTTCATCATGTGGTATGTATTCTGTCCTCTGTGAAAAGTCTGGGCATTCATAGATATACTTGTGACTCAATAACAGAACCAGCTAACTGTTTAAGCCCTCCATTTCTGAAAAGATGGGTTGTAAGACTCGAGTTGAACCTCTAGAAATTCTCAAATAACATATTGACTATACCTTGCTGAAAAGTGCAGTATATTATCATGTTCAATTTAAGTGAAGTAAAAAATTTGCAGTCTCTTACTTGGTCTGTAACTTTGTGCTTCTAATAATTACAGGCACTGGACCTGTAACATTTAGCCATTCAGTTTTTAATCAGTGTTTCTGTACTTGCTGATAAGATGCTTTGCAAATACTCACATTTTAAAATACATGAATATTTTGTTTCTTTAGCTCCTTTATGAGTTCTTTGAGAGAAAATGTATGTCTCATATTTCACATTGCCTTCTTATGCCTAGCTTTCAGTTATGTTACACAGAGAAGATATTCAATGAAGGCTGTGAAATTAACTGCTCTTTTTTTTTTTTTCTTTATTGCTAATGGTGGTTTTTCCTATACAGTTGACTACTAAAATAACAAATAGTAAAAAAGTCCTCAAAAAAATCTCCTTTTGGAGGAATAATTTTCAGTGTACTTTCTTGGGAGTACCAGCAAGAGCTACTATTTTACTAGGTGTGGTAACTTGCAAACCACAAATGCTACAATCACATTTAAAAAACATACCCTGGATGTTGATAAAGTTAAAATACTTAGTCTTTGATCAGTTAACAAGGCTAATTAAAAAATAGTATTAAGTGCAAAAATATCAACATTTAACATGGTTATTCAAATGTCTCTTTCTACACTATAAGCTTCTTTAAGGCAGAAACATTATCTTTTCACCTTGGTATCTCTAGCTCCACTTGGTATCTCAAGTGTTAGTCCCTCAGTCGTGTCCAACTTTTTTGTGACTCCATGGACTCCAGCCTACCAGGTTCCTCTGTCCATGGGATTTTCCAGGCAAGAGTACTGGAGTGGGTTGCCATTCCCTTCTCCAGGGGATCTTCCTGACCCAAGGATTGAACCCGGGTCTCCTGAACTGCAGGCAGATTCTTTACCATCTGAGTCACCAGGGAAGCCCAAGCTCCAGTACTAAGGCAATAATAAATGTTTAAATAATTGAATCAAATCTACCACTTTCAAGATTTCTGGTTTTAACATAATATAAGCAAAAATTATAGATATTATATAGCTTAAAAAAGAGCCAAGACAGTAAAAGGGATAGCTCTTACTATTCCTTTTTGAAGTTTCCCCAAGGAACATAGAATTACTGACTTTCAAAAACTGTAGTGAAGTTCAATAATGTTGAGTGAAGAGTTCTAGACACTTACAATATAAGGAGGTAATATTGGTAAGGGCTTGCAATGTTGTTAGCATATAATAAGTACTCAATATTACCTTTTTAATAAAAATAAATTATTCACTAATTTAAATATAAAAATAAAGATCAGTGAAACTTTGTAGTATAAATGACTTCACAGTCCTACTTGCTCTTTGTAAGCATTTTAATTAACATCAGAGTCAATCCAAATATATCATGAAATGATTTTTTTCAAATAAGTCACTAAAGATTTCTTTTTCACTTATAAAAAGTATCCTGTTTATTTCATTAATATTACCAACTTGAATCCAGCAGGAATTGAACAGACAATTCATCAACTATTATATCTCCAAATTGGAGAGCCTTAACCTCAGTCAGATCAATGACTGGAGAATTCAACAATCCAGCACCTAAATTCCATCATTCTATTTAACTCATGGAGTCAGAAGCTGGGTATTTTCATACAACTTGTTTCAGATATGTTTTTTTAAAATACTTCCTTCAGTAAATGATGGAGTACATAAAAGAAAAAAGAATAATTTTGATTGTCTCCCTTGTCCATTAAAATGATTTCAGATTTCAACTATTCAATTCGACAATATTCACTGAACAGCCACCACAAGGCACCAAGTTGTGCATATTAGGAATATAAAATGAATGTGACCTCTGTTTTCAAAGATTCTATGATCTCATAGGAGGGATAAGACATGCATAAATAGCTAAAATATGGTGGATGTAGAAAGTACTGTAAGAAAAGCAAAGAGTGGAGTGAGCTTAGAAGAGAAAAAGATCACTTTGGCTAGGGTAGAGGTTGGGGTGGTAATAATCAGTGAAGTTTTCAGGGAACAAAGCCTTAATGGAATTCTAGGCTTTTAAGTGCAAAGATGACCGTGAGCAGAAAAATTTTTGAGTAGAAAAAAACAGTATGACAATTGACTTGAAGATGGGAAAGCACAATCAAGAGACAACAAAGACAAGTTTCATTAATTAGCTAGCAAAAAGTAAAGCTAGAAATGAGCATAGGAATCATATTATAGAGAACCATGAAATTCAGGCTAAGAACTTTGAAGTTTAAAATCTACCCACACACTGACACTCCAAAATGTACATTTCTAGTCCTTATCTTTCTAGTGAATTCCAGACTTGTTTTCCTACTGCCTACTCATGATCTCCAACTGAATCTCTTGTAGGTATTTAAATTTAACATGTCAACATTAAACTCACGCATTCCCTCCTACTTCCTTCCACCCCACACTACTCCCCAGTCCCTCAAGCTCTCTCTCTACAATTTTCCCAGTGAATGGCAGAATCTCGGTGAATGGCAACTTCATTTTTCCCTTTGCTTAGATCAAAATCCTTGAAGTCACCTTTGACTTTCCTATTTTCCTTTCTCTCTCAATCTCTTTGGCTACTTTCACAAGATATCTAGAATCTACCACCTCTCACTGTTTCTACTGCCCTGGTCCAAGTAACCAACGTTTCTTGCCTAAATAACCATCTCAGGGTCTCCCAGTTCTACCCTTGCCCCTGTTTCAGTCTATTTTGCAACAAAATACATAGAATGATCCTGTTAAGACCCAAATAAGCTATGTCCTTCTTTTCAATGGCCTCCTATCCCACTTAAAGGTCAAGTCTTTACAATGATGTAAAGATCCTCTCCGATCTCATTTCTACTCTTCTCTGTTTTATTCACATCTTAAACGTATCTCCACACTCACCAGCCATGCTGGTCCCTTGATTTTCCTTACATATAGATGGCTTCCTCCTTCCTCCCATCTTACGGGTCTTTGCATCTGCTATTATCTCTGCCTCTAAGGGTTTATTCTACATATCCACATCATTTGCTTCTGTAATTGCTTCAGGTCTTTGTTCAAATATTACCTTCTTCATACATTCTTACTCAAATACACCATTTTAAACTGTAATACTTCTTTCCCACTCTCTTTCCCCTCTCTTATCTATTTTCCCCTCTCTTATCTATTTTCCCCCCACAGCAGTTCTTATGTTAGTTATTTTTATCATTTATTCTTGCTTACCTTCCACCTACTAGAATATAAATTCAGCAGGGCAGTGACATTTATAGACTGCAATATCAAAAAGACTAGAAAATTGTAAGAAACAAAACAAGTGCTTTATGATAATTTTTTATAAATCAAGCATAATGAGACATGTGCTTTAGCATGAATACATTGGAATGAGTGAGTAGAGTGGAGTGGATGGGGACAGGTTGAAGGTGGGGAAACAATTTAAGACCATGTCGCTGCAATGTGGACATGAGGTGATGATAACTTTTGAACTATGTTAGTAACAATGAGAATAGAAAACAGAAGACAAATATGAGGCATTTGCAAATAAATTGGTCTAGAAATGGCAATTCTATGATGCATGGAGGAAATGCAGGGATCAAGTATGACTTAAAGTGATGATGACATTTTATAAGAACAGGAAATATAAAAAGACTGACAACAAGCATAATGAAAAAATGCTCAATATCACTAGTCACTAGAGAAATGCAAATCAAAGTCACAATGAGACATAACCTCACACCTGTTAGAATGGCCATCACCAAAAAGACAAGAGATAACAAAGGCTATGAGGATGTAGATAAAGGGGAACACTTGCACACTGCTGATAGGAGTGTAAACTAGTACAGACATCATGAAAAGCAGTATGAAGGATTCCCCCAAAATTAAAAATAGAACAACCACATGATTCAGCAATTCCTCTTCAGAGAATATATTCAGAGGAAACAAAACATTAACTTGGTATCTGCACTCTCATGTTCATAACAGCATTATTTATAATATTTACACTAGCATTATTTACATTATTTACAATAGTCAAGACAGTAGCTGAAAACAACCTATATCCATCAATGGAAGAATAGATAATGAAGTTGTGGCATATATACAACGGAATATTATTCAGTATTAAAAATTGAGGAAAGCATCCCACTTGGAACAATATGGATGGAATTTGAGGGCATTAAGCTAAGTGAAATAAGTCAGACTAAGGAAGGCAAATACTGCATGATCTCACTCCTATGTGGAATCTAAAAAAAAAAAAAAACTTGTAGAAAAAGAGATCGGATTTGTGGTTATCAGAAGTAGGAGAGAGGGCAGGGGGAATTGGAGGGGAAAAAAAAGAACTAGAAATAAGCACAAGAAAAATAGAAAAATAAGTACTAGGAATATAATATACAATATGACTATAGAGGAACCAGAGATCAAATTGCGAACATCTGCTGGATCACGGAAAAAGCAAGAGAGTTCCAGAAGAACATCTTTTTCTGCTTTATTGACTATGCCAAAGCCTTTGTGTGGATCACAATAAACTGTGGAAAATTCTNAGACAGACCAGGAGGCTGAAAGCGTCCTAGAGGGAGTAACATGGGACATTATCAGAAGTTAACCGTGGACTGTGCCAGCTAGAGACCACAGCAGAGTCACGATGGATGATGAGTCGAGAGTGGATGATGGTCAAAAAGAATGAAATAATGCCATTTGGAAGCTACGTGGATGGAGCTAGAAACGATCATACTCAGCAAAGTAAGTCAGAAAGAGAAAGACAAATATCATATGATGTCACTTATATATGGAGTCTAAAATACAACACAAATCAACATATCTATAAAACAAAAATAGACTCACAGACATAAAACATAGAACAGACTTGTGGTTGCTGAGGGCTGGTGGGATAGGGGTGGGAAGAACTGGGAGTATGGGATTAGCAGAGGCAAACTGTTAAATATAGGGTGGATAAACAACAAGGTCCTACTGTATAGCACAGGAAACTATATTCAATATCTTATAACTAAATGGAAAAGAATATGAAAAAGAATATCTGTATTAAAAAAAAGAATGGATGATGGGATGGTAGAGACAGGAATCCAAAGACCGGGTGGAATTAAGTTCACCTTAGATGAAAACACATGACTTTCTGGGACCAAAGACTGTTCCATGTTACCATCTCCATGCCCGCTTGCATGCTCAGTCACTCTGTCCTGTCTTACTCTTTTGAGACCCCATGGACTGTAGCCCTCCAGGCTTCTCTATCCATCGGATTATCCCAGCAAGAATACTGCAGTGGATTGCCATTTTCTCCTTCCGGGGATCTTCCTGATCCAGGGATAGAACCTGAGCCCCCTGCTTGACAGGTGGATTCTTTACCACTGAGCCACATGGGAAGCCCTAGTTCCATGCTTGATCAGGTGCAAATGCTCAGAGAAAAAGGAGGCAGGGATAATTTGGGTTAACTGAGTTTAATCAGGAAAAAAAGAGACTTGAGAAGATCCGTAGTTTTATAACAATTCAGTAAGTAATGGTAATCAATTCTGGAAAATGGCTGAGTTAATTGTAAATGAGATTGAGACAATTAGCTAACGATTTGGGAAGAATAAATACATTTTAGACTTTACCTATATCAAAATATTCTAGATAGGAAAAAAAAAAGAGCCATAAGTAAAACCTGAAAGAAAATATAAGGGAGTATTTCCTGACACTTAAATTTGAGGGGCTCATCTAAACTATAAGTAAGATGTGAAATTAAAAAAAAAATTGGCAGACAATGATAAAAAGATTTTAAAATTTGCATGCAAAAATGTCTGATGGCTGCATTTAAAATGTACATAAATTGGGTACTACTTAGCCATAAAAAATGAAATATTGCCATTTTTAGCGATGTGAATGGGCCTAGAGAACATTATGCTTAGTGAAATAAGTCAGACAGAGAAAGACAGATACTATAATTACTTATAAGTGGAATCTAAAAAGTAATACAAATGAATGCATATGCAAAAAAGAAACATATATGCAGAATCAGAAAATAAATTTGTGGTTATCAAAGGGAAGAAGGAAGTTGGGAGGGACAGAATTAGGTGTATGGGGTTAACTTTGCTGGAGAGCTCTTTACCATCTGAGCCACCAGGGAAGCCCATGTAGAAAACAGATGAGCAAAAAGGCTGTCCTCTATATCACAAGGAATTGTATCCATTATCTTATAACAACCTATAATGGAATATACTCTGCAAAACTACTGAATCTCTATGCTGTACGTTTGAAATCAACTATAGCTCAATCACAAAGTACACATAAATTGAGATAACTATTATAGCAAATAAGGCAGATATTTAAAGCCTAACAATCTAAAGAATACCTACTAATACATAAGGGTAAGTAAGGTTTCAAATGATGAATAGGCAAAGGACGTGAACTGACATGTTCTCAACAGAAATTATAAATGGTTGACCTAAAAAAAATGTTTAATATCATCAGTTAATATTCTAGAAATATAATTTATTTCTTTAAATTTTATTTTTTCAATTAAAAAATTTTTTTTGAGCCATCCTATGTGGCATGCAGAATCTTAGTTCCCCAACCTGGGATGGAACCCCTGCTCCTGTAGTGGAATCATGGAGTCTTAGCAACTGGATCATCAGGGAAGTCCAAGAAATATAATTTAAAAGAAGAATGATGTGCCTTTTAATATATATCAACTTAGGAATGATTTTAAAAATGATAACACTCATCTAAGTTGAGCATACAGAAAAATANCATGCAGAATCTTAGTTCCCCAACCTGGGATGGAACCCCTGCTCCTGTAGTGGAATCATGGAGTCTTAGCAACTGGATCATCAGGGAAGTCCAAGAAATATAATTTAAAAGAAGAATGATGTGCCTTTTAATATATATCAACTTAGGAATGATTTTAAAAATGATAACACTCATCTAAGTTGAGCATACAGAAAAATATCCATTTTGCTGATGGGAGAGAAAATTGAGTCAGATCATTTGGAGAGTAATTTGGCAATCTGGATAGAGGGTTTTAAAGAGTCTAAAATTGGAAATAACCTATATTTTCCAAATAGGGGACTATTTTAAGAAATCAGTATATATCTGCATACTGTAGTATTACCCAGCCATTAAGATAGAGGCATTTGAAAATATTTAATGACATGAGAAAATTCATATGCTATAACATTAAGTGGTTAAGAGCAATGTGCTGAATTATATAAACAGTGTGATCACAACTATGCAAAAAAAATGCACAGAAATAGTTTGAAAAAAAATGCAGCAATGTACCCATGCTTATTTTTGAGTGTGTAGTTATCAGTGACTTTATTTTCTTTCTACTTTTCTGTACTTGTATTGTGTGGAAGAATTCTAAATTGGAAAAAATTAGAAAATAATCTTTGTTAGAAGTAAATGTATACTTCTAGCTTTTACGTAACTTAACTAATGGCTCCTTGTTCTAACAGTTTACAGATGATTTTGTTGACTAATGCATTTGTCTCAGGGTATTTAAGGGATGACACTATTGATGACTCATAAACTTTTACGGCCCTCAATCTGTGTCAGGCACAATTTACAATACTTTACACTTATTAACTCATTTAGAACTCGCAGGACTCATATGAGGTAGGTCATATTAATACCCACATTTTCAGTTCAGTTCAGTTCAGTTCAGTCACTCAGTCGTGTCCGACTCTTTGCGACCCCATGAATCGCAGCACGCCAGGCCTCCCTGTCCATCACCATTTCCTGGAATTCACTCAGACTCACATCCATCGAGTCTGTGATGCCATCCAGCCATCTCATCCTCGGTCGTCCCCTTCTTCTCCTGACCCCAATCCCTCCCAGCATCAGAGTCTTTTTCAATGAGTCAACTCTTCGCATGAGGTGGCCAAAGTATTGGAGCTTCAGCTTCAGCATCATTCCTTCCAAAGAAATCCCAGGGCCGATCTCCTTCAGAATGGACTGGTTGGATCTCCCCACGTTTTATGGAACAGGAAATTGAAGCACAGAGAGGTTAATCTTCCGAGGGTCACATCGGTGGAGCTGAAGCTTGAACTCAGGTAGTGTCACTTCAGTGGTCCTATCCTCTGAACTCCACCCTGTTACATTTAAGAGAATAGATCACCTTGTCTGAAGCTAGCTTCAGAAAGCTAGCCAACAATAAATAAAGGCTTATGAAAACAAGTTAGCATCAGATAACGTTGTTGTTGTTCAGTCACTCAACCGTTGGGTCTGACTCTTTGTGATTCCATGGACTGAGGCACGCCAGACTTCCCTGTCCTTCACTGTATCTCAGAGTTTGCTCAAACTCATGCCTGTTGAGTTGATGATGCCCTCCAACCATCTCATCCTCTGCAGCCCCCTTCTCCTCCTGCCCTCAGGCTTTCCCAGCATCAGGTTGGCTCTTCGCATCAGGTGGCCAGAAGATTGGAGCTTCAGCTTCAGGATCAGTCTTTCCAATGAATATTCAGAGTTGATTTCTTTTAGGGTTGACTGGTTGGATCTCCTTGCAGTCCAAGGGACTCCCAAGAATCTCCTCCAGCACCACATTTTGAAAGCATCAATTCTTCGGCACTCAGCGTTCTTTAAGGTCCAACTCCCACATCCAAACAACATTAATAAATATAAAAGGACATTCTTGGGTCATGAATCTTATCTATGAAATAAGAGAGTTAAACTAGATGATCTTTAATATCCCTCAGGTGTAAATTCTATAATTATATTTATTAGCAATAAAAATGGACTTTAATTTACTATACTAGGAGTGACAGCTATTTTCCCCCTCCTTATCACAGCCTTGCCAGCCTCACACTTTTTAATTAGAGACCCTCCCATGTGAACCCTGATACCACTGAGCCCAGCTGATTGGAGCAAGGAAAGCTATTTCGCCCAAGCCTGGCCAATGATTTCTGAGTTTAGGACTGGTGATACAAAATTCTAGCACACCTTTGACCACATGTGCTGTGAACTCAACCTTGGTCTCTTGTGGCCACTTTTCATCTGCCCATTTTTCATTTTGTGCTAGAGAAGCAAAGACGGCAGCTATGTAGAGAGAGAAGAAAGGAAACCTGCAGAGATGAGTCCTGATTCTGCCGCCTCATGGAGGTGAGGGGACAGGACTGGAAAGGTGGGGAGTGTGGCTTTCTTGCTTCCTAATGGCTCTCTCAATCTTGGTTCTAGGNTGCCCATTTTTCATCTTGTGCTAGAGAAGCAAAGACGGCAGCTATGTAGAGAGAGAAGAAAGGAAACCTGCAGAGATGAGTCCTGATTCTGCCGCCTCATGGAGGTGAGGGGACAGGACTGGAAAGGTGGGGAGTGTGGCTTTCTTGCTTCCTAATGGCTCTCTCAATCTTGGTTCTAGGACTCCATGACATCTGGCAACTCTGTGTGACCTTGGATCCTATGAGAGACCCTGTGTCCTCTCAATAAACGCCCCCCCCCACTTATGTTTGCTTAATCTAGCTTGAGTGGTTTATTACTCACTTTCAGCCATGTGAGACACATGGGTGCAGCTGGTCCCCAGCATGTCTGGTGTGAGTAGCCAAATAGTGAACAGTGACCAAATTTGCACTGAGCCTTTTTGCAAAATCTGACTTGGGATGTTTTCCTGCAACAATCTGGGTTTTATCACGAAATCAGTTACAATAAGGGACACACTAAGAACTGGAGTAACAGTGGAGATGGTTTGGGGTACTTCCCCAGTGGCACAGTGGCTAGGAGTCCACCTGCCAGTGCAGGGGACATGGATTTGATCCCAGGTCCTGGGAGATCCCACATGCCATGGAGCAACCAAGCCTGTGGGCCACAACTACTGAGCCTGGATGCTATAACTACTGAAGCCTGGGCACCTAGAGCCTGTGCTCTGCAACAAGAGAAGCGACTGTAGCGAGAGGTCTGAGTACTGCAAGAAGAGTAATCCCCGCTCACTGCAACTAGAGGACATTTGAGTAAAGCAACGAAGACACAGGGAAGCCAAAAAGAAATAATTTTTTATAAGTAAAATTATTAAAAAAGAAAAGCGAGAAAGAGATACGGCGAGGGACCTGCCAGCCAGCTTGTTGGCTGAAGGCTTTGGTCTGGGATTCAGGGCTAGTTTGCAGGTTTAACATGGAGCTGAGGACTTTTGGTTGCTTTCAGTTTATCCAGGGCTTATCGTGCTTTGGAAGGGAGTTGATTGATAGTCAGCCACCTCTTGAGAGACTCTGGATCAGCCAGTAGGACAGTGTCTTGGTGTTAAGGGAGAGAGAGTTGTGTGTTAAGAGTTTTCTCTCTCCACGTCCTGTGTGCAGGGTCCCTGCAGCAGAGGTGCAGACCTGTGCTGGGCACTTTGCCACTCTTTATGTTCCCTGTGGCNTCTCATTGAGAATTTTCCACTGCAGTGCAACTTAGCTTGTGCTGCACAGCTACGGAGCCTGTGCTCTGGAGTGTGTGAGCCGGAACTACTGAAGCCCGTGTGCCTAAAGCCGTGCTCCACAACAAGAGAAGGCAGCACAATGAGAAGCCCTCAGACCACAACTAGCAATGAGCCCCCACTTGCTGCAACTGGAGAAAGTGTGTGCAAAGCAACGAAGACCTGGCACAGCCAAAAAACCAAAAAGCAAAACAGAAGAACCACCAAAGCTGGTGTTCTTCCCACAGTGAAATCTGTACTTTCGGAGAGTTGACGTAGAGCCATATCTGGTTGCTTTATCACATACAGTCTCAATGGCAGCGTGTGCGATACAAATGCAGTTGCTACTAAAACATTTACATTGGGGAAAAAAAAGGAATTTTCCACAGTTTGTCATTATCCACACAGTCAAGGGCCATAGCATAGTTGATGAAGCGAAAGTTAAGGTTTGTGGAATGCTCTTGGGCTTTTTCTGTGATCCAGCAGATGCTGGCAATATGATCTCTGGTTCTTCTGCCTTTTCGAAGCCCAGCTTATACATCTGGAAGTGCTGGGTTCACATACTGTTGAAACCTAGCTTGAAGGAATTCGACCATAATCTTGCTAGCATGTGGAATGAGTGCAATTGTACAGTAATTTGAACATTCTTTGGCATTGCCNGTGCCTAAAGCCGTGCTCCACAACAAGAGAAGGCAGCACAATGAGAAGCCCTCAGACCACAACTAGCAATTAGCCCCCACTTGCTGCAACTGGAGAAAGCGTGTGCAAAGCAACGAAGACCTGGCACAGCCAAAAAACCAAAAAGCAAAACAGAAAAACCACCAAAGCTGGTGTTCTTCCCACAGTGAAATCTGTACTTTCGGAGACTTGATGTAGAGCCATATCTGGTTGCTTTATCACATACAGTCTCAATGGCAGCGTGTGCGGTACAAATGCAGTTGCTACTAAAACATTTACATTGGGAAAAAAAAAAGGAATTTTCCACAGTTCGTCATTATCCACACAGTCAAGGGCCATAGCATAGTTGATGAAGTGAAAGTTAAGGTTTGTGGAATTCTCTTGGGCTTTTTCTGTGATCCAGCAGATGTTGGCAATATGATCTCTGGTTCTTCTGCCTTTTCGAAGCCCAGCTTGTACATCGGGAAGTGCTGGGTTCACATACTGTTGAAACCTAGCTTGAAGGAATTTGACCATAATCTTGCTAGCATGTGGAATGAGTGCAATTGTACAGTAATTTGAACATTCTTTGGCATTGCCCTTCTTTGGGATTGGAGTGAAAACTGACTTTTTCCAGTCCTGTGGCCGCTGCTGAGTTTTCCAAATTTGCTGGTATATTGAGTAAAGCACTTTAACAGCATCATCTTTTAGGATTTTAAATAGCTCAACTGGAATTCCAACAATTGCATATGATTTAGAAAAAATGTAATCAAGGTAAACAGAACTGACTGCTTCTGAAATTGTGATGAAGGGCAGAAAGGGGATGAGCAGCAGGGCTTCCTTTCATTATAAGCATTTGACTGCCCTTTTTTTTTTTTACTGTGTACATGTATTACCTGGATGTGAGCAATTACTATCATATCCAGATCCTCATCGTAAAATACTGTTTATTTTTTAGTGCCAACCTAGGGTCTCTCTCCTCTGTTATTGACTCAAATCCTATTGACCTTCTTCCATTCACTCTGCATGCTTTTAATAGTACAGACCTATGCTCCAATGTATTTCATTTCAAAGCATTCATTTTTTTCACTTACACCTTTATTGAATTCTGTGCAAGGAATTTCTACATAAAACCAGTGGGTGTTACTGTACACTTTGTCCTGTATTAAATAATTATTAGGTAATCAACAGTCATTTGGAGTTGGTGATTTTGAGAATACATGTCTTCTAAAGAAACTTTAAAAATGCTACTTAGACCAAATAAATGTCTATGTGCCTGCATGCTAAGTTGCTTCAGTTGTGTCAGACTCTGCACAGCCCTATGGACTGCAGCCTGCCAGGCTCCTCTGCCCATGGAATTCTCCAGGCAAAAAAACTGAAGTGGGTTTCTGTGTCCTCCTCCAGGGGATCTTCCTGACCCAGGGATCTAACCTGCATCTCTTACGTCTAACATGCATTGGCAGGTGGGTTCTTTACCACTAGTGCCACCTGGGAAGCCAATAAATGGCTATGTTAGGCTTCAAAATTCCCTCTTTTCTTTGTTTGGGCCACAGTAGATGGAAAGCAGAGAGCATATCTACAGCCTGAAGAAATGTTCCATCTGAACAGTTTTTCATGCATTCACTTAAACATTGATTGAGCACCTACTACATGCCAGAGTATTAAGTGTAAGGTCTTGGAGGGTACTTTTTTCAGGGAAGGTGGCTTCCATTTTTAAAAATATATTAAAATAATTCATTACTGGGACTTCATGGTGGTCCAGTGGTTAAGACCCCACGCTTCTACTGCAGGGGGCAAAGGTTCAGTCTCTGGTTGGGAACTACAATCCTGCATGCTATGTGGAATAGCCAAAAAAAAAAAAAAAAAGGATCCATTACTTTGTTAGATGTTTGCTGCAGAGAAGGCAATGGCAACCCACTCCAGTACTCTTACCTGGAAAATCCCATGGGTGGAGGAGCCTAGTAGGCTGTAGTCCATGAGTTCGCAAAGAGTCGGACACGACTGAGCCACTTCACTTTCACTTTTCACTTTCAGGCTTTGGAAAAGGAAATGGCAACTCACTCCAGTATTCTTGCCTGGAGAATCCTAGGGACAGGGGAGCCTGGTGGGCTGCCGTCTATGGGGTTGCACAGAGTCAGACACGACTGAAGCTACTTAGCAGCAGCAGCAGCAACAGCCTCCCTTTAGATAGTAGGCATTTGGTCAAAACTTGTTTTGCAAAGGACGACATCTCCAGTCCAGTTTCTCAATATTTTCTTCTGTCCCCACCTGAGGGCCATAAGGCTTCCTGGCAACTCTCAAGGGAGCAGAGTTTCCTGGGACCTTAGCCAGAAGGCTTGGGAGAAGCAAGAATGTGTGGTTCGAACACAATTTATAGAGGTTGTTACATCTATCCTTCTTCTTGGCAAGAATGTGGACATTAAAAGTGAACTGTTTAGCTATCATCTTTGAGAACCCTGAGGACTGAGGATGACAATGCTTTGTGGGGAAGTATGTGACATCTGATGTGGCCACAGGCTTGGCAGATATGCCATGAGAAGCATGGGGAGAAAGAACTCTAACTGACGGATGTGAATACAGGGTCAAGCCTTCCCTGCAGTGTTTTTGTTTTTTAATGAAATATAGTTAATTTGCTATGTTGTATTAGTTTCAAGTTTTTTTTGTGATGCCACAGATGTAGCCCACCAGTCTCCTCTGCCTATGAGGATTCTCCAGGCAAGAATACTGAAGTGGGTTGCCGTGCCCTCCTCCAGGGATCTTTCCAACCCAGGGATCAAACCCAGGTCTCCTGCATTGCAGGCAGATTCTTTAGCATCTGGGCCACCAGGGAAGCTCAAGAATACCAGAGTGAGTAGCCTATCCCTTCTCCAGGGGATCTTTTGGACCCAGGAATTGAAACGGGGTCTCCTGCATTTCAGGTAGTTTCTTTTTTTTTTTTTTTGCAGGCAAATTCTTTACCATCTGAGTTACCAGGGAAGCCCAGTCTCAAGTGCACAGCAAAGTGATTCATTTTTATGTGTGTGTGTGTGCATTTTCTTTCTCAGATTCTGTTCCATTATAGGTCATTACAAGGTATTGAATATAGTTCCCTGTGCTATACAGTAGCTCCTTGTTGTTCTTCTCTTTTATTTAAAAAATATTTGCCTATTTTTGGCTGTCAGATCTTCATTGTGGCATGCAGGGTCTTTGCTCATGTGGGATCCTTGCAGCTAAGACTCTGTAGTTGTGGCTCTCGGGCTTAGTTGCCCACGTCATGTAGGATTTTTGTTCCCCAGGCAGGGATCAAAGCCAAGTCCCCTGCATCGCTAGGCAGATTCTTAACCACTGGACCATCAGGGAAGTCCCCTGTTTTTCTATTTTATGTATCGTAGTATGTATCTGTTTCCCTGCTGTAATTTTAGATTATGGGGAGAAACTGACAAAAGAAGTGAAGGGAATGGGCAGTGTAAAGAGGACGACAGAGTGGGGAGAGAAGCAGCCTAGGGTGAAGAGCAGCCCATACCTTGTTCAAAGGAGGAGGAAATCACGAAGCAGAGAGAAGAGAAAGGAGCACTGTCTTTGTTTGCTCACAGCAGATCTATAGACTGAAAGCCCCTAAAACTGCAGAACAGCCACTGGGTAGTGTCAGAGGTAGGGGACATCCACGTCTATGTAAGCTCTGTGACCTCAGGACAGTTAGGTAACCTTTATGAAGGTCTTTTATTCTGGATAAAATGGGGTGGTGGTTCCCACACACAGAGCTGTTGTGACAATCAGTCCACCTGGAAGCCTCCAGTACTTGCTTGGCACAGAGTAGGAGCACACTGAGTCTGGTCTCCCATCCTCCTGCTTCACAGGAAAGGTCAAAGGGCTCAGCGTCCCTGTGCTAAACACAAGGGAATCAGGTTTGATGACAAGGAGCTGGGCTGGGGGTAGGGCTGGTGCAAGAAAGCAGTGGGTGTCTAACTGCACAAGCTCTAGTTATCAAATAGGCTGAGCTTTAAAACTGTCTCTACTGCTCAGGCTATTAATGGATGAAATAATGATGGCCAGGAGTAACCAAGAAAACATTCAGATGTGGCACGTAAGCTATTTACTAAGGTTGGACATTTTTATTTTACAAAGAAACTTCTTAAATCGAAAAGAAGGAATTCTGCAGGCACACATGAATTTCAAGGCAGTTCTTCTGGATATCTGAGGATTCCAGTATTAGAGTATTGTGGCCTCCACTTGGGAAACAGTTCTCTGTGTGTGATGACCTGTTATTCCAGGTAATTCTGACAATAGCTCCATGAGGTAGGAGCTTCTTGGAAGCAGCCAGCAGACCATGAGTCATAGCCCTCCCCACCTCAGCTATGGAGGACTGGACTAGGAGTGGGATCAAGATATTGCCTAAGCCAGGCTAATTAGTTTTCATCTCTTCTATTATCATTCCTAATGTAAGAACAAGACTTACAAAGGTTAAATCTCATGTCCAGTTATCTATCTCTCCAGAGGCAAAACTCGGATTTCTGTCCAAATCTGTTGAACTCCAAAGCCTGCTGCCTTGCAGCACAAATACATACGCTTGGTCTTTGGAGGTGAATATTTCAAGTTCTAGTGGACATGGCCTTGGCTTCAAGGAGGGTCTCCAGAGTGGCTTGGCACTAGACTAGACAATGACTTTCCTCTGTCTGCCAGCTTGTGTTCACATGACCTGGGCAACAGGATCAGCAGCACTGGGTGAGAAGCTGATGTATCTGGGCAGCCATTGCCAAGGGAATGGGTTTGAGTTGAAATTATCTGGGCTGAACTCTAGACATGAGATGTCCCTACAACATGTTTCTAAGAATAGTCTGATGGCGAGCAGTTTGCTATGGGAAAGAGATCCCTTTGGTTTAAAAAACAACTGTAGATAAAACCTCAAGTCCTCTAACCCTTGAGAACCTTTGGGTACCGGTTAGTTATCCTTTACTCAAATCAACAGCTCCCAAATAGAAGCAGATACACAAAAACTTTTATTAAGTGGAAGTTAGACTTCATGGTAATTAACCAGTTACAAGTGCATTTAAATGCATGTGTGTGGACACCGTAGAAGTCAGAATGGTCTTCCTGAAAGTCCAGTGTTCTGGCTCGGCACGTGCCAGTGCAACCCAAGGTAGAACCATACACACAGGAAATACAGGGCGACGATGACGTCAGACTAATTGGCAACACCATATCCATTGTTACAGCTAAGCATTACAGAACGTGAAAGTCCAAAGACCAGAAGACTATTACTAAAATGATTCTTACTATAGACCCTTACTTCTACTTAAATGCTTCCATAGGACCCATGTAGCAAATCCTCAACTCTGGGGGGACAGCACCATTTCTCTATTTTACACTTAAATGGGCCACAGAAACTGTAAACAATCAGGGGTCCTTCTGATGCCCATGGCAGATAGATGCCAGCTGTCCCCTTGGGAAAGTGCAGTTCCATTTAACTGGTGTCAACATTTGATACTGTAAATCTTCCTTCTGAAAATCTGCCTTCTATTTCAATTAGCACCAGTTTATTTGAAATAGTTTTCCTGGTGTTAAATATTTAGGAAACATTTTTTTTTTTTTGAAACCAACACACAAAGTCCCAAACAATGGAAAGCAAAAAACATTCAAAAAGTTGTTTTAGAGAACAGCATTTAGAAAAACAACATCATTTAAACATTCAACAAATCTATGTACAAGGTGCCCAAAGCTGGCAAGGAGCATGGCTGAGGAACAGTCGCGTAAAAGGTTTATTAACCTGAACCTCCTCAGGCTGTATTTACAGTCAGATAGGTATTCAGAAATGTAGTATCAGAACATCTGGATTTGGCTAAAAATCATATAAAAAGACACATCCCGGCCCCCAATAACTTCTAAATAGGTAGCAAACATATCCAGTATAACCACAAGTACCAGATTTAGAAGTGTATTTTTCCATATTTTACATACAAACAGCTGAGAAACCTTCTCAATGGACACAGAAGAGATCCTAAGTGGCAGAGAAACGGAGTTCTTTATGTCAGCATCGTCAGATGAAGGAAAGAATTTTATTTTTCATGCCGAGTAACATAGGAAAGTACTGATTAAGGAGCAAGAACAAATTATTAGGAGAAAAAGTTTCATGGGAATGCAAAATCCCCAAGAGTGCTGAAGACATGTGTGTTTATTTTATATGGACTTTCCAAAAAAATATAGGTGATGATCTCTGTTTAATTTTGAAAAAAAAAAAAGGCCAATGATTTTTCTTCACAGGACAATATTTTTATATTGTTTATTTTCTATATTCTGTTTTTATATTCTTTAAAACTATATAATCCAAACCCTTTGGAGAAGAGTTTTTTCTCCCTTAGATTGCGAATTAAACACAACTAGACACAACCTATGCTATATTTATCCAAGGCAATATTCATTAACTTCATGCAGTTTTGTTTGCTTGCTAATCCAGTGTTACTAGAACATTTACCTCTAAAAAAACTGGGCCCGTTTTGTAACGCCCACGTTTCCCCTTTCTGCTGAAGAAGTAAAATATAAACCATTTCTCCTTTAATCACCTTTGTGGCTGAAATTTGTTTAGAGCCTGAAGTTTCAATGCACTGTCTTTAAAAGTATCAGCCAGAAGTGTATAGCTGGAAGTCCTATATCCCCATAATAATATGCATTCAAGTCTGTTTTGAATAATTTGCAGTTGTGGTAAGTCTCTATGAAAAAAAAAATTGACTTGGATTGGATACAAAATAACATTACCTTTTGAAAATGCATAGCTTGTCACTTTTACATTCATTCACTAATATTAAAGACTTTTATACACAAGTACTTACCTCTAAGTTGTGGTAAGATTGTATTTTGAAAGATTCCTAAAAATTGGAGAGCACTGCCTCATTGTTTTTGAACTAGTGCCTGATTCCAGGTTAACACTGTCATGCCAACACTTGCATCTCACAGGAAGGATTGAGTCTTCTTTTTTTTTTTTTGTTAGCAGGCACTAAAAAGCAATGCTTTCTACTGATAGCATTTCCCCCAAATAACCCCATTTTTAGCTATTTTATCATTTTATTTGAATAGGTTAGATTTGGTGTAGAAAACAACTTGAAAGATGGCTTAATTCTTAAAAGTAGAATGTTTTAAATCTTATCATGGATGAAGGGCAACAGAGGTTTTGTTATGACTGTGGTTCTCTCACTCCCCGGCTCCCTCATTTGAAAAAGATGACCACAGGCCACTCGGCAGTTGTATTTGATGATAGTCACGAACCCTTTGGGACCTAGCGATTTTTTCTTATCCTGAGTTCTTCCTCTAAGTATATAGATTTTGATACATGAAACACTTTGGAAACTACACTAATGTCTGGTTATTCCAGAGAGCTTATGTTTCAATGGCTGACTATTGTCCGACCATTAATTATAAAAATAGGAATTTAAGGTCATGTTGTAGGAAAATATTGATTAATGGCATTTTTTTAAAAACATATATGATCTGCCTGCCTGGGTTATTTTACACCCAGGATATTTTCAGTTATTGAAGTCATGGAACAAGTATATTTGGGGGGTATTGAGTTCTTCCCTAAAAATCTAAATCTATTCTAAAGCTTTCTACCAGTGATCACAGAGGTTCCCCGAACAGCTGGAACACTTTGGAAGAAGAAGCTTTGCTATCATCACAGGGCTTGGTCAAATCACAGTCATTGCTTTCCAATTAGCAGAGTATAAGGGAAAAGGTGTAAAAAGCAAAGCGAGGGTTTAGTCTGCAGTGATGCATCTTTCTCTCCCTCTCTCTGCACAGCACGTGGGATCTGTTCCCCAGCTAAGGGATGGTACCCGTGTCCCCTGCATTGGAAGCACGGAGTCTTAACCGCTGGACCCAGGGAGGTCCCCACTGTGACGCATCATTTTAAAATTTCCCTTGGGGGGGGGTAGTTTGTGATTGCTACACTGTAGATCCCTGAGGGGTAATTCCACTGGCCCCCGAGCTCTGCTTCTTTCCTTTCTTGATCATCTGTGCCCAAAACATGGGAAGGAAGCTCCACTGGGGTGAGAGACATGTGCTTCACAACAGGAGCAGACTGGAAGAGCCTTCTCTTTGCATAAATATGAACTTAAAACAAGTATACCCCACAGGAGCCACTTCCTTTTCACATAATAAAGGTCAGTTCCATTTTCATGCTCTGTAACCCTGGGCAGAGGTCAGGGCTCAGACCAATGAACGTGAAGCTCTCTTCCTCTGCCCTGATCACTCCATTGGCTTTGCTCTGGAGGGGGACTCGCGGGGTTAGAGGGCAAGCGAGGGGGGTTTTGAGTCAAAGGGGAAGGACTAGGTATCTGCCTTGTTATTCTTTGTCAGTGAGTCTGACTGTATCTTTTGTGATGAATATGGCAGGTTGTCTGCTGATCAACCTGCTCTCTGAATGGTCATCCCAAACTGTTGAGACAAATGGAAATGTTTCGCTGAAGAAGAGAGGAGCCTCATTGACTCAGCCTAACATGTAAGTCCTGGTAACATTTATCCCCTTGGCCCTTAATTGAGGAGTGAGAAAGCAAGAGCACAGAAGTGAAACTGTTTAATCCAGGGCTTTGGGAAGCAAACATACATTAAAAACAGCATGGCCGCTGGCTCAGGCAGGTTAAGGCAGAGGGGAGAGTAACATTTTGCTAGTGAATTCAAGATGGTTGCCAAAAGGCAAAAAAAGACTATTGACTAGAATGGGGACTGTTCTTTCTCTCCCTTAAAGTTCAACTTCTTCTCCAGCTGCTGTGTTTTCCTCTTCAGTCAGAGATGTAAAGAGCATTCAGAAGGAAATAGATGAGAAACTTTCTTTTAAGAAGATTTTGTTCTTTAATGACCGTGCTCTTGCCTTTTTCAGGAGTTGTTGCTCGCTCCCTTAATTTTCTGAATTAAAAATTTAGAGAACTGCCCCAAGTAAGTATGTAAATATAACAGTTAATCAGACTTGAGAATTAATTTTTAACACTGTCATAATAGAAATAGCAGGGAGCATACCTTTGAAAGCTGGCCGTTAATAGTTACGTGGATGGTGCTCAAAAGGAAAAGAATATTTTGAAGAAACAAGGACTATGGCTTAAGTGTTGAAGTCATAATCTCCACCTTCTTTCAAAATCTACATTTATCTTTTGAATGGTAGCTTTTCTCTGGTTCCCTAGAACTTGGGTCCTTTTAAGTCCTGCCGCTGTCTTGGTATTGGGGCTAAGCATGGCAAAATGGGCTTCTTTCCCACCAGAGTAGGAAGGCTCACAATTTACTCCTCCAGTACTGTATTGCTTTAGAAACCTAATAAAAGTATCATTTATCAAAAAGCAAGTGATGGGCCAAAATGGTTTAGGCCCATCTAGCTCCATGACGAAACTTGTGAGTGGCTTTACTCAAAACCTGTGAAAGCTGTGAGCTGACGAGAGGAGGACAATCCATTCATGGACTGGTCAACCTGTCAATCATATGACGACAGAGAGATCAGGCATTGTCAATGTCGTTTCAGCTGCATTCGTATTTACCATGTGACATAACCATATTACCAGCTATNGTGGCTTTACTCAAAACCTGTGCAAGCTGTGAGCTGACGAGAGGAGGACAATCCATTCATGGACTGGTCAACCTGTCAATCATATGACGACAGAGAGATCAGGCATTGTCAATGTCGTTTCAGCTGCATTCGTATTTACCATGTGACATAACCATATTACCAGCTATTTCTAACTTTGAGATGACAGTATTTTTCAATCTGATTCTTACAAACTGTGACTTTGAGCTTATTTTCAAATTTGGGGGCATCAATACAAGTTTACATGGATAACAAAAGCTGAATGTTAGCAGCAAAATAACTTTTTTCAAAGGAGTCAAAAGTTTAACTCGGAACACTGCACTAGCTAGTCATCTCCTATAATTAACCACTTAAATGGCTGGAATTTAGGGGATGGGGGCCTAGGAGGTAGGCTAAAGGGATAAATTTCAGAGTGAGGCTGCATTTGACACTGTGAATGAAAGGGTTCTTTACTTTTATGCTGAAATACTTGGATTGTAAGTATGGGTAAAGAACATGGGTCCCTGGGGTCTTCTCAGGTCTAGAGGCATTCTGCAAGACTGAGGTCTAAGCCAGCTCTTTCACTTGCCCTTTCCCTCCTCCCTGGATGTAGTAATGAGGCTGACTCAGGTTCAAGACCACTTGCACCAGGTCTGGCTTTAGAGGTGATGGTAGTAATTTGAAATATTCTCATTTTATGCTAAGTACTGGGAGGGTCCAAGGAAGTCAGGTATCTGAACGAGACACACTTTCTTATACATCTGAAAGGGTTAGTGATTATCTCAATTTCATCAGGACTCTGGTGTAAGATACACTCTAAAATTACCTAGTTTATCCAAACGAAGGAGGCAACTTCTAATTTTTTTCCATGACACATTTATTCCTATTTTGTCTTTGCGCTCAGGGAAAGATGTTAAGGTTTTCTACATGGAAAAACTCCATTTGGAGGTTAGTGGACCCTCTAAAATACCTAAGTACCTACCAGTTAGGAAGCAAGGATTTTGCCGTGTCAGAGGTGGAACAACAGAACTTTTATCCTGGGATGAAAACTCACAAGGCAGAATGGAGTGGGAAGGGATGTGGAGGGGCTGGCAAAGGGCTTTGGCACAAGGAGGCAACGTGTGCTATCTGAAACTGCAGGGGCTCCTGGCTGCCTTTGCTGAAGGCACAAGGCTGCTCTTTGCCAGCCCCTCATCACAGTGGTCACGGCAGTGAACACAGTAAGGAAGTTAGGATTACAGTCATTCAATGCTTTGGGGCCCAGCCTGGGCATGCCAGGAGGCAGAGTGAGAGCTGAGTAATACTTCGGCATGTTTTGGTCAGAGGCAAGGCTAGTTTAAGGATGTTGTATTTTTATACTCAAATCTTCCATGAGAGTGATTTTTGGGGGAGAACTGACTTCCCTCTCTTCTTTAATTTTAGTTGCCCAGGTAGTGCCAATGTGTGAGTTGGGGGCGTTGCTGGAAGAACTTGACTTGATGGCTATGGAAGGTGAAATCTGCTTTTTCCCAACAGTTGAAACCAGTGCCCAAAGGCTGCGTCTGTCCATATACAGGTTCTCTTTGGTCTGCACACTGCTGGCCAAGAATCTGAGTTTTGATTAAGTGTCAGGTAACATTATATTTCCAAGTCAGAAGGTCTAGCGCCCTGGGCCTGATTTCTGCATGGTTCTGATTGTCTACAGGCTGGGGTCCTCCTTCAGTGGGGACGCATGTCCTCTGGTTCACTGTGATCCCTGTCATTCTCTAGTGTCCTTCTTTCGCCTGATCTGAATCATTCGTTTACACAATTTGCCTGTTCTTTCTAAGGCATCTGCTATGTACCATTAGGAGGCTTCTATTTAAATAGGAAGCAAGACTCATTTGATCAAAAACCATGCAGCAATGAACACTTCTTGGGAAACTGTAATGCCAACATTAGAGATATTCCAAGAGAATGAAGAGAGACATTGGACCGCCTCATCTCAGAGATGAAGCTGTACAGGTCTTCCCCTAACCCTGTGCATTTCTAGCCCTCATGTGTGCAGATTCTGAAGCCTGTTTGAAAGCAGAGTCTGAGTGGCCCCTTGACCACCTCACAGGGGTTGCCTAATGGGTAAGACTGCTCTGTCCTAGCTTTCCTTTTGATGTTATCTGCATACTTGACTAATTAGTCTAGCTTTTGAATTACTAAAATCGTGGAAAGAAAAGATGTTTTCTTGCTTAACAGTGAGTGGGCTAGGAAAAACTAATGCATTATGAAATGGTTTTGGCAAAGCTCAGAATTATTTGTGTGGTTAATCAACTCTCCATGGTAGCCTTCCTTGTTCCCTGACTCTTGGGAATATAGTGACTTTCTGATCTCAAACTCGCCTGTCTGTGAACTTCTCATGTGAAAAATCAAGCACTTGTTCTGATAAGGAAATGAAAGTTGTTTAGTTAGTGGTGAGCACAAAATTATTTTAAATATCACCAATCAGCTAAGAATTGTATCTTTGGGCTTATACACTATGATTTTAGAAATTACCATCAAATGACACTTGCTAGTCAAATGCAGCTTTGCGGTTCTGGTAGGCTGAGCACTAAGCTTGTCCTTGTGACAGAAATCTATCACGGTACATGACAGAATTTACAAGTTTATTTCTCTCATTGCCTATAAGCATATCTATTAATATTTTAAAGATTTCAGATATATGATTCTTAAAGTGTTTTCTTTTCCCCAAATACTTTGAAAAAACACTGGTAAAGATAAAAGGAGTAGCTGTTGTAAGAATCTTTCCATCTGATCTGCATTTCTACTCTTGCTGCAGAGGGTTGATTGAAAAGATATGCATCAAAATGCTTGCTTAAAAGAGGCATAGCCCTTTGTTTGGAGAGCAGGATTGCTTATAGTATTAACATTTCCTGTTTGGTAAAATATTGTATTTTAAAAAATAAGCTACAATGTATAAAACGAAGGTCATTTCCCACAAAATGTTCATGTTCTTTATGATTACAAAATGCTGCATCTTGTAAAATATTTCCAGTTCTGTTAACTTGAGAAGTACTAATGCTTATTATAAAAATGTCACATCTTTCAGAAATTGTAGAAGCCTACGCAGTGTATTTCTTGCCTTATTTGGAAAATTAAGTTATAATTATTATTGTATTTAAGATCACATTTTGACACAACACATTACCATTGTGATTCTCAGACTTACAAGAAAAGTTATAAAACATGAGATTGTCTTCAATTAAAAAAAAAAGGAACTATTTACAAAACAGGACCAGAAGTAAAATTCCCATTTTGATTTCTAGTCCTATGATAGATACACCTTTTAAAGCACATATATCATTGGATCTGGGCTTTTACAGTTAGTCATGGTAAGCAAACCAGTCGGTCTTAAATACATTTTATACTTTCTTGCTCTACTGGTGTGCATTACTTAGTGATACAATTGGTACGTAAAAGTGCTTATAAGCTCATTTCATTTACCGATTTCCGGTTTGACTAGTTACAACGTGAAAGAAGGAAACAGTTCCGCTCTGGAGGAAGCCCCACAGGTATGGGAAACAGGGAGAGCGAGTGTGCTGCTGGTTGGGTTATTTTCTTAGAGAAACGAAAATTCCAGTTGACCCGTGTGCCCAGCACTTTTTCCAAAATGATTCGCATTCTCATCCATATTCATGAATCCTGCTCTTGTTTCCACTCATTTGTATGCACAAATTCTCCCCTGCGTTCGTATAGATCAGAGCTACAGTTGAAGTGGTCAATAGAAATTCTACAGGGTCATGAGAAAAAGCAGCACCTTGTCCACAAAAGTCCATGGAAGTTTGCTCCTTAACCTGTCATTAAAGCAAAACGCACAACTTTCACATCCCTCCCCTACAGAATTCTTGCGTACAGCTAATAATCAGCTCTCCAACCAGCTGATTATAAAAAGGAACACCAAGGCGTCATATTCATAATTACATTCAGAAACAGCCTTATATGAGTCTGTGAAAACCCACCAGGGACTGTGCTGTGGTTCAGACGTCAGCCTTAGAATGCAGGTCTAAGAAACAAAGAAACAGCTCTGTTTCAGAGAGCATCCTCCACACCTCAAAAAGTTAGTACTGTCCAGTTCATGGAAATTGGTCATGAAATGGTATGTTCATTAAAAAACAAACAGAAATTATTCTGACCAGAAAAGATGCTGGAGATAATAACAAACCTTTCTAATTTTAAAATTTTCCAGATCTACTTTTCACAGACCCTTTAGTTTTCCCTGAGGAAATGAATTTTTTTTTTTTTACAGTATTTTGCTACTATTCTCAAGGTATTCTCTCCCATATGTACAGTTCATGCCACTTTTCCCTAAATTTTCCCAAGTGAGTGCTGCGTTTTCCTTTTCCAAAGAAGTCAGATGGAGGCGGACATGGGTTGAGCAGTGCTGGCTAATTCAGAACTGCTTTTGAGTGTGGCTTAGTGTGACACCAGCAACAGTGGATTTTAAGAGATCTTGAAATGTGATAGAGGGCATGTTAATTTCAGACACTTTTTACAACATACCTGTAACTTTCTAAAAAACACTTTGTTGGAAAGTCCAAGAACATGCCTCTTTCTCAATTGAAAAGTTTTCATCTGCAACAAGGTTATGACTGGACAAAGACTCCTCTCATAAGAGGGACCCACCCTGTTGGTGCACAGAGTTGCTGACAGGCACGCACATTCCTGCTCTGAAACCCACTGCCCTCTTCCTGACACTGGCTTTTGCCAAACAACAGAGGGGCCTTTTTAGCAAGTTAGGAGGAGAGTAATGCCAGCCCACCGGGGATGCGCATGCGCCATGCTGCATCCCTGCCCCGTGTGCTTCCCAGGAAGGAGTTGTCTCTTGGCTTTAACCAGCGGCTCCTCGAATGGGAACATGGCAGCTCCCTCGGAGATGCCCAGGGACAGTCACCACCAGCTGATCATCACTAGGATGGTGAACCCCAGTTAGGTGTCCATAGCCCCCCCTGTATCCCCTCTCTGGCTTCCCACCCACTTGCTACCGGATGTTTCCTCCAGGGGGTCACACTGCCTCCCACTCATTGGTTGCACATCCTTTGGGAAGAACTAAGGCTTAAAATGACTGCTCTCTGTTGTGCAGCTATCTGGAGAAGCCTGTCCATCACCCGGAAGTGCCTTCATTGGAGAGAGATGAGAAATCTTTCCTGCAGGAAAGGGCATCGGGGAGAGAAAAGTCAAAGACTACCACATGCCTTCTTTAGAAAAACTTTGGGACCAGAATGCATTGCCTTTGCCGTTCCTTTTGCACGTTCTCTGAGCTGCCCATGGTGGGGGGGGGGCTCTCATTAAGCAGCCACGTGTCCTGGGACTTCCTTCTCACCCATCTCCCTCCTCCCCCTGACAAATGAAGACAGAAAAGAACATAGTACCACAGAGAAGCCATAAAATAAATCCTGGGCTTAATTTGGCACATCATTTAGTTCCATAATATAACAAAATAGCTCTACATTGTTTTGTAAGTTTTAGCATTTACAATCAGTGCTGTATATTACAATTTGTAGCTTTCTGGGTGGCTTGAAAGAAATTGTCTCCCTTTTCTTAAAGGCCAGCCAGGTGAAGCTTGGTAGTCCCTCAGTCATGACATGCCTTGGTGCAGAGAACAGGTGTCTGTGTGTAGGAGGTACTGAGGGTCTGTGCCCACCTTGGAGTTGGAGCAGAGCCCCGGGCTGGCCTGAAGAAAGGAGCCCCGCATGGGTGAGTGTATGTGAAGAAGGTTTCAGAAAGGAGAAGAAATCCTAGGGAAGCTGCATTCAGGTCTACGCTTTTGCTTACCCCCGTGCATCAGCTAATAATCAGGTAAGGACTGAGCTTGCCTGCCAGGCCAGAGCCCAGAACTAGTCATGGACTGTCCTTCTGGGGCAGAATCACAGAGCCTCTCTCCAGGACTGTCCATAGCTATCATCTCTCCCAAAGTTCTGGGAGTGGGGGGATGGATTTAACCCCTTGCCTTTTTAATCTCTTTTGATTAGTGATTTAATCCAAGGATCAAGGGCCATGGAAACTTGCTGAAGAGAAAACCCTCTTCTCCAAGGTTACATCCAATAGCACTGAAGTCCACAGTGAGCCTGCTCAAATGGCTGACCAATCTGGGACTCACCAGTGGGCACTGTGGCCGCTGGGCAGTCCAGTCACAGTGCAGGGCTTCCTGGTTCAGGCCAGAGCATCACCTCCTAGCTGAGATGCCAGTGGGTGAAGCAGCAGGATACCAGGGAGAAGGAAAGACAGGCTGGGATAGAGGGTGCAAATACGTTTCTGTACTTAAAAAAACCCTTTCCTGGCTGACCTCATCAGTGCTAAAACATACATTATAGCTGGTACTTTACTGATTGGTAATCACAATGTGATATTAAACGAAGCTCTTTCTCTGCTCTCTTAAGCATTTTTAAAGAAAAATTAAGGAGGAAAATAGGATCTCTTTCAAGGAATAATGCTTCAAATGTCATATGAGAGTTTAAAAAATAAAATTGCCAAAATATATGAATGCACAGATTGTTACACTGTAGAATCTCCTTTTTCCCCTTGCATATTAAAAAAAAACAAGGATATCTGTTATGACTAGATGATTTCTTTCTACTCTTTAAAAAAAAGTGTATGTACAACCTCTAAATATATTAAACTTTGCTCTGTGCAATTTCATTCAACATTCCTATGGCTGATCCTAGGCCCCCGTTCCAACACAGTGCATCCTATAAGGTGCTCTTGCGTCTTTGCATAGGTACAGGACAAATAACTCAAGCAGGGCAATCAAGAGGAGGGTAGACAGAGAATGAGCTTATTTATAGGGCTTGAGAACTACCCCTGTCCTGGCACCGCTACTAGCAAGACGGACGAACAAACACACACCAGGCTAGAAAGTCTAATAAATGGAACACAGTGCAAGCCCTGGTCCTATTGAATTGAGAGATTCCTATACCAACACGCAATTTCCTTTTGGTGTTTCATACATTCCCTTCTGAGCGAATTCTTAATGAATAGCTCCAATATTCTGATAAGAAAAATAAAGGTTTGGACCTTCCCTTTCCCCATATAATCTTTATAGTGTTCATGAACCCATTTCCCAGACGCGCTAAAGCCTAAAACCTATAAAAGTGCACTCAGAATGGATGTTGACCTCACATGACTTTCTGAACACATGGAGGCTGTGCTCTGCGTGGTCTGAAGCAACCTGCTGGGATGGTCTGAGTTCTCTACCTTTTCTGAAACCAGTCTGCTGTGGCATTTTGAGGGAAGGAAGGCCTGATGAGCCTCTGACCTGGCAACAACCATCAGATGAGCAGTGATGAACAGATCTGAGCTGGGGTTGGCATCGCATCACTGAAGGAAGCTTCGAGGCTTACCCAGATGGCAACACTTCAGGTCTTGAGTGCACTGTAGCCAGGAAAGAGTGGGTGGGGCCATTTCTCAGGGTAGGGCTTCTGAGGAAGACTCCCAGATGTTTTCCAACAGTGACGCAGGATGTTCTGAACTCAGCTGGGGCTGAAATCTGCTGGTGATGTCCACTATCAATCTCTTTTCGGGCTTATGCCCTCCAGGGCCCTTCAAGCTAACAGCTCTACTGTGGTTCACTTCGGGGCCATTCTTCAAAACAAAACAAAACAAACGAAAAAGACATAGAAAAGATACCCAGAGTGCTGCCACTTCCTGGCAACACACATGATGTGAACTGCTCCCAGAAGTCTGATGGAGAACAAGGAAAAGACTTCACAATGAAAACAGGTACTGTTCTTTATACAAATGCTACGGAATAACTTGTAGCTTCGTAAGTGTCAAAAAAAGAAAATCTCAGAAACGGTATTATCGAGAAAGTTTATCAAAATAGGCCTCCTTTCTAGGAAAAATGGGCTTGGTTGGTTCAATTGCTACAGAAGTCCACAGTTTTCAGATCTAGACCTACAGCAAAAAAAAAAAAAAAAAAAAGTTGACTTTTCTTTTTAAGTAAAAGAATAGTTACAGCTGTTCTTAGCTGGGTTTTCAGCAAGAACAGGGAAGGTGGTGACCTTTTTTGTGTTTTTTTTTTGCTGTGATTTCACCAAGGTTCCTAGAAGTGCTTTCCCTGGGCTTCAAGTGGGTTTGGTACAGAAGGAAAAGCACTTTCCAACACCGTCGGAGGAACAGGAGGGTAGGAGTGTCGGGAGCGAGTTAGGGGCCTGCGCATCAGTCAGTGAAACGCTGGCAGGCCTTCTTCCAGCGACAGGCTGTGCACCACATGTCCCGATTCTCCATGCCGTACACCTTCCGGCACTTCTTGCCCTCTCCCCGGGGCTTCCTGTAAGACAGGCCAGGAGACAGCGTTCAGTGCGAGCGATTCTATGGGTATTCTTTGCAGACCTCAAAATCCCTGGGAAACTCTAGAAAGTTAGGACACACAGCAGGGGGTCTCTCTAGGTACAGAGGTAACCAGTGTGGGATGTTTTCACTACACTTCACTCACCTGCGCTCAGCCTTGTCTGACTCTTTGCGACCCCTTGGGCTGCAGCCGGTCAGCCAGTCCATGGAATTCTCCAGCAAGAATACTGGAGGGTGTTGCCATTTCCTACTCCAGCGGATCTTCCTGACTCAGGGATGGAACCTGCACTGGCAGGCCTATTCTTTACCACTGAGCCAGGAGAGAAGCCCTTCACTGAACTGTTAGAGTTCGCGACTTTTAAGAGTACTTAGAGCCTTCTTCAGCTTTTACATGTCCATTTAGAGACATGTCCATTGGGACATCTTCATTACACTGAATTACATGAGCAAATACAGGAAATAACAGCAGTGAGCACTACTCTTTCAAGTTTTTAAATATGTACTTTCAAGTGGTCTCTTGCTTCTCAAATGTCTAGCATTCTGGTCAAGGGGATCCTGGGGAGGTCCTCCTTGATCTGGGTTAAAAACTACAATTCATATCATACCGAAGTTAATGCAACATGCCTTTAAAGAGACCCAGTAATCAGCATTACCCATTCTGCAAGAGAACTAACCATGAACTGTTACCCCAGAAAAATGAAAAATCTTTATTAATAGTTAATGGATGGGGGGAACCATGGGAACAAAAGAATGGGTGTTTCATCCATCTCAGGGGAATTTTATGGAAGACTGTATCTCTGGTTTTTCTCTTCCTTGTGGTTCTATTTTTTGGCTAATTCCGTAGAGAGGAGGCATGTGGGGTTTCAAGCACTCATACCTTAGGCTGACCGTCCCTCTTGGGGGGGAGGATAGGACGGTGTGAGTGTGCGACCTCTGCTCTCCTGTGCCCACTGGGTGGCTGTGGGTTGGTGACACCTGTAAACACGGGAAACAAAGTTGATGGGGCAGGCTCTCCTCCTCATGCATTTCCTTAGCCTCTGCCACGTGGGCAGTAGTATCGGACCATTAGACACAGAGAGGCAGTGCTTTGCTCACAGAGACCACAGGTTAAAATGGACTGGGTGATGCTCCTGGTGGAATTTAAATGCATTCGCCAACAGAAAAGACCCAGCAAAGATGAATATTTCAGAAATCTTCATGACTTCACATCTCTGCATTCCAAAGTGCTCATTTTCACTTGAATAATATTTTAAACCTTAAAGGATATTCTTCTTCCAAGCCTCAGTCATCTCTTTTTTAAAGAAGAAAAGAGGTTAAGAAAGTTTTCTAAAATTATACAGCTACTCATTGGCAACACAGTGTGGACCTTGACCTTCTGTTTATTCAATTAGATTATTCACAGTCAATAAATAAATGGCTTCTCGCATAAAATGTCCATATGGCAGATTCTGGGGTCCGAACAGGAACAAAGGCAAACAGCAGAGACCCTGAGCAAAGCAAGAACGAATGTCAACCTTGTGGAACTTTTGAGCACCCACTTTGTGCCAGGGTTCCTAACAACAGTTTTACTCTCACAACTACCCCGTGTGATAAGTATTCATCGTTCCCATTTTACAGATGAGGAAAACAAGCCCAGGGAGGTTAATAACTTGACCAGGGTAATGGAACCTGTAATGGCCAGAGTTGAGCTCTCCCTGGTGCCAGACCATGTGTTTAGCCTCCTCATGCGCTTGTCTCTCCGCTGTGATGATGGGAGAGTCCCCTTTGCTCCCCATTCCTCTTGCATTTCTCACGTGTTCTCTGCATCACCTGCTCATGTAACATTAAATATCTCCCAGCAAACGGGATTCTCAGAAGCTCCAGAACAACTAACAAAAGATAAATGATGTGTCATGGAAATATACAAGATTGCCATACACAAAAGAGCAAACATTTAATAAACTTAAAAACGTAATCACTGAGAAGCCAGCATGACCACAGGAATACCAGTACTGATCGACAGTCATGGGAACATCCCTAAGCACACTTAGAGAACTGACTTTCTCTAGTATAGGGACCAGGACTTTTTTTTTTTTTTTTTCAATTAAAAAATTGAATGTAAAAGAATGGACATATAAGTGCTATTTCCCCACTTATAAATTAAAAAAAAATTAAACGTAAGAAAAAAAACTAATATTTTAAACCACTGTTGCTATAAGTCTGATTTATTCTGTACCATTGGTCTTCACTTTTTTTCTTTTTAAAAAAACTTTATTGTAGTAAGAATACCTAACACGAGATTTTCACTCTTAACAATATTTTATGTGCACAGTACAATACTGTTGACTCTAGATATAATGTGCAGCAAATCTCTAAAGCTTATTCATCTTGCTTAATGGAAACGTCACGTCCATTGATTAGTAACTCTCATTTATCCCCTCACCCCAGCCCCTGTGGGCTTCCCTGGTGGCTCAAACCATAAGGTATCTGCCGGCAATGCTGGAAATGCAGGTTTGATTCCTGGAGAAGGAAATGGTAACCCACTCTAGTATTCTTGCCTGAAAGTGAAAGTCGCTCAGTCATGTCTGACTCTGTGAACCCATGACCTATATAGTCCATGCAATTCTCTAGGTCAGAATACTGGAGTGGGTAGCCTATCCCTTCTCCAGGGGATCTTCCTGACCTTAAAATCAAACCAGGGTCTCCTGCATTGCAGGCAGATTCTTTACCAACTGAGCTATCAGGGAAGCCCCATTCTTCTTGCCTGGAGAATCCCATGGACACAGCAGTCTGGTAGGCTATAGTCCATGGGGTCACAAAGAGTTGGACACAACTGAACAACTAATGCTTTTTCACTTTCCTAATCCCTAGCAACTACCATTCTACTTTTTGATTTTATGAATCTGACTATTTTAGATATACCATACACTGTAAATGAAATCATACAATATCATACAATATTTGCCTTTTGGTGACGGATTCATTCCACTTAGCATAATGTCCCTGGGGTTTATCCACATCAGCATGTGTTTTAGAATTTTCTTCTCTCTCAAGTCTTGAATATTATTTTACTGTATGGAATACACTAGGTTGCTTTTTAAGCATTCAAATTCCTAAGTATCAGTCCAGATGTACTGAGAAAATGTCTTGGGATGGGTTTCAAGAATTTACATTTAAAGTCTTTCCCCCAAATCTCATGAAAGTGAAAGTCACTCAGTCGTGTCTGACTCTTTGCAACCCCATGGACCTGTAGCCTGCCAGATTCCTCTGTCCACGGGATTTTCCAGGCAAGAATACTGAAGTGCATTGCCATGCCCTCCTCCAGGGGATCTTCCTGTCCCAGGGATCGCACCCTGGTCTCCTGCATTGCAAATTTGCAAATGGCAAATTTTTACCATTGAAGCCACCATGGGAGCCAAATTCTCATGCTTATCTACTTTTGAGAACTACTAATTAACACCATGAGAAATACTCTGCTTGTTGAGATCATTATAAACTCCAAATTTATGTGATACAGTGCAAATAATTACTGGAGGAATAAACGAATATGTTAAATAGGGAAGAGCAAAGATGAAAGGGCATTTCAGAGTTCAAAGTCTACAGCAGTGGTGTCTTCAGGGAATGACCAGCGGCCAGTATATCTGGTTCTGTCTTGTCCTTGAAATGCCAGAATATCATTTTCCTTTTCTTTTTCATATCAGAATGAGAATTAATTTTCCATTAAAGAATTAATTAACTTACCCTTTACTTTTTGCTAAAGCTGGGGGGGTTGAGGACCAACAGAGGTGAGTAACATATATAATTTTTTTCATAAAATGAAAGCTTTGGAGTTCAGTGTATGCATTTGACGTGGATCGGCATGTTTTTCCAGAAGCAGAATCCCCACACCTCCCCCATCCTGTTGGGATCAGAATGCATGCCTGTGTGCTCAGTCGCTTCAGTTGTGTCAGACTCTTAGCAACCCCATGGACGTAGCCCTCCAGGCTCCTCTGTCCATGGGATTCTTCAGGCAAGAATACTGGAGTGGGTTGTCACTGCCTCCTCCAGGGGATCTTCCCAACTAGGGATCGAACTCCCACCTGTTATGTCTCCTGCATTGCAGGTGGGTTCTTTACCACTAGCGGAACAGGATGCATATTAGCAAACCAGAGGGAGTGAAGGCTTCAGAGTTTATCCCCACTGTAGATAATCTCACGCCACTCTGCTACAGTCCACAGGGTCGCTAAGAGTTGGACATGACTAGGCGACTTCCCTTTCACTTTTCACTTTCATGCATTGGAGAGGGAAATGGCAACCCACTCCAGTGTTCTTGCCTGGAGAATCCCAGGGACAGGGGAGCCTGGTGGGCTGCAGTCCGTGGAGTCACTAAGAATCGGACATGACTAGGTGGCTTCACTTTCACTTTTCACTTTCATGCACTGGAGAAGGAAATGGCAACCCACTCCAGTGTTCTTGCCTGGAGAATCCCAGGGATGGGGGAGTCTGGTGGGCTGCTGTCTACGGGGTCGCACAGAGTCGGACACGACTGAAGCGACTTAGCAGTAGCAGTAGATAATCTAGAATATGCTGATATGAATTAAGTGCTCAGGACAATGAAAAAAAANTGAGAAGCCAGCATGACCACAGGAATACCAGTACTGATCGACAGTCATGGGAACATCCCTAAGCACACTTAGAGAACTGACTTTCTCTAGTATAGGGACCAGGACTTTTTTTTTTTTTTTTTCAATTAAAAAATTGAATGTAAAAGAATGGACATATAAGTGCTATTTCCCCACTTATAAATTAAAAAAAAATTAAACGTAAGAAAAAAAACTAATATTTTAAACCACTGTTGCTATAAGTCTGATTTATTCTGTACCATTGGTCTTCACTTTTTTTCTTTTTAAAAAAACTTTATTGTAGTAAGAATACCTAACACGAGATTTTCACTCTTAACAATATTTTATGTGCACAGTACAATACTGTTGACTCTAGATATAATGTGTAGCAAATCTCTAAAGCTTATTCATCTTGCTTAATGGAAACGTCACGTCCATTGATTAGTAACTCTCATTTATCCCCTCACCCCAGCCCCTGTGGGCTTCCCTGGTGGCTCAAACCATAAGGTATCTGCCGGCAATGCTGGAAATGCAGGTTTGATTCCTGGAGAAGGAAATGGTAACCCACTCTAGTATTCTTGCCTGAAAGTGAAAGTCGCTCAGTCATGTCTGACTCTGTGAACCCATGACCTATATAGTCCATGCAATTCTCTAGGTCAGAATACTGGAGTGGGTAGCCTATCCCTTCTCCAGGGGATCTTCCTGACCTTAAAATCAAACCAGGGTCTCCTGCATTGCAGGCAGATTCTTTACCAACTGAGCTATCAGGGAAGCCCCATTCTTCTTGCCTGGAGAATCCCATGGACACAGCAGTCTGGTAGGCTATAGTCCATGGGGTCACAAAGAGTTGGACACAACTGAACAACTAATGCTTTTTCACTTTCCTAATCCCTAGCAACTACCATTCTACTTTTTGATTTTATGAATCTGACTATTTTAGATATACCATACACTGTAAATGAAATCATACAATATCATACAATATTTGCCTTTTGGTGACGGATTCATTCCACTTAGCATAATGTCCCTGGGGTTTATCCACATCAGCATGTGTTTTAGAATTTTCTTCTCTCTCAAGTCTTGAATATTATTTTACTGTATGGAATACACTAGGTTGCTTTTTAAGCATTCAAATTCCTAAGTATCAGTCCAGATGTACTGAGAAAATGTCTTGGGATGGGTTTCAAGAATTTACATTTAAAGTCTTTCCCCCAAATCTCATGAAAGTGAAAGTCACTCAGTCGTGTCTGACTCTTTGCAACCCCATGGACCTGTAGCCTGCCAGATTCCTCTGTCCACGGGATTTTCCAGGCAAGAATACTGAAGTGCATTGCCATGCCCTCCTCCAGGGGATCTTCCTGTCCCAGGGATCGCACCCTGGTCTCCTGCATTGCAAATTTGCAAATGGCAAATTTTTACCATTGAAGCCACCATGGGAGCCAAATTCTCATGCTTATCTACTTTTGAGAACTACTAATTAACACCATGAGAAATACTCTGCTTGTTGAGATCATTATAAACTCCAAATTTATGTGATACAGTGCAAATAATTACTGGAGGAATAAACGAATATGTTAAATAGGGAAGAGCAAAGATGAAAGGGCATTTCAGAGTTCAAAGTCTACAGCAGTGGTGTCTTCAGGGAATGACCAGCGGCCAGTATATCTGGTTCTGTCTTGTCCTTGAAATGCCAGAATATCATTTTCCTTTTCTTTTTCATATCAGAATGAGAATTAATTTTCCATTAAAGAATTAATTAACTTACCCTTTACTTTTTGCTAAAGCTGGGGGGGTTGAGGACCAACAGAGGTGAGTAACATATATAATTTTTTTCATAAAATGAAAGCTTTGGAGTTCAGTGTATGCATTTGACGTGGATCGGCATGTTTTTCCAGAAGCAGAATCCCCACACCTCCCCCATCCTGTTGGGATCAGAATGCATGCCTGTGTGCTCAGTCGCTTCAGTTGTGTCAGACTCTTAGCAACCCCATGGACGTAGCCCTCCAGGCTCCTCTGTCCATGGGATTCTTCAGGCAAGAATACTGGAGTGGGTTGTCACTGCCTCCTCCAGGGGATCTTCCCAACTAGGGATCGAACTCCCACCTGTTATGTCTCCTGCATTGCAGGTGGGTTCTTTACCACTAGCGGAACAGGATGCATATTAGCAAACCAGAGGGAGTGAAGGCTTCAGAGTTTATCCCCACTGTAGATAATCTCACGCCACTCTGCTACAGTCCACAGGGTCGCTAAGAGTTGGACATGACTAGGCGACTTCCCTTTCACTTTTCACTTTCATGCATTGGAGAGGGAAATGGCAACCCACTCCAGTGTTCTTGCCTGGAGAATCCCAGGGACAGGGGAGCCTGGTGGGCTGCAGTCCGTGGAGTCACTAAGAATCGGACATGACTAGGTGGCTTCACTTTCACTTTTCACTTTCATGCACTGGAGAAGGAAATGGCAACCCACTCCAGTGTTCTTGCCTGGAGAATCCCAGGGATGGGGGAGTCTGGTGGGCTGCTGTCTACGGGGTCGCACAGAGTCGGACACGACTGAAGCGACTTAGCAGTAGCAGTAGATAATCTAGAATATGCTGATATGAATTAAGTGCTCAGGACAATGAAAAAAAATTTTTTTTAAATTGTAGAACTTGTAGAATCCCAAGAATATCTCATTATTCAGAGAACTGGAAAGGTTTAGGTGACATGCCAGGGACACTATTTCTATCAGCTGGGGATAATGTGGAAGGTTCTAAATTTTGCAAAATGGCCATACCCTTTTTGTGTGGGCTGGTATGAGACGGTAAAATGCACTTCATTCAACAAATATTTATTAGGTTCTCACCATGCCCTGGTGGCTCTAGTGGTAAAGAACCTGTCTGCCAGTGCTGGAGACATAGGAGACTCGGGTTCAATCCCTGGGTCGGGAAGATCCGCTGGAGGAGGGCACGATAACCTACTCCAGTACTCTTGGCTGGAGAATCCATGAACAGAGTCTGGCAGGCTACTGTCCATGGTTAGCAAAGACTGAAGCGACTGAGCATGCACGCATGCTTGCCCTAGGCACTGTTGTAGAGATTGTGGGAATACAGCGCTGAACAAGATAAAATCTCTGCCCGCATAGAGTGTACCTCCTAGTGGGGAGAGAGACAATAAGCCCAAAAGAAGTAAGGGCATTTTAGTGATAAGTGCATGAAGAAACTAGAACAGGCTACCAGACCAAGGGTGGTGGAAAACATATTTGTTTAGGGTGGTGAGGGACGGCCTCTTGCATTGGCTACCTTTGATCTACAGGGCACTCTGGGGAAAGGGGAAGGCGAGGGCCAAGACCTCCCAGGTGCAGCGGCCAGTGGGGCTGGAAGTGGGGCTGGGGGAGGCGGCAGGTAGGAGGATGGGAGGTGGTGGATTCAGGTCAGGCCTTGAAGCTGTGATGAGGAATTTCAGTGCCATTCTAAGTGCAAGGGAAGCCAGTGGAGCATTTTAATAAAGTGAGACATCTGATTAGTGCTTTAGAAAGATCACTCTGGCTCCTTGGAGAATGAATTGGAGATAGCCCTGGACAGGGCTAAAGACTACTTACGAGGCTTTTGCACTAATTTAGGGGGAAAATGCACTGGTGATTTAGATGGCGGTGTGACCGTGGTGGGGAAAAGTGGTTGGATTCATATCCTGTAGAGGCAGAGTCTGGGCCCTGCTGACGGATGGGCTACAGGACAGGAAATATGAAGACAAATCTTTCGATAAGTCAGGGATGAATCAGGAGGAGTCAAGGATACATCCTAGGTTCTGGCCAGAGAGGATGAAGGGATATGGGTGCCATTTACTGAAATTAAAAAACCGGTGACCTGCTGGGCTTACGGGAGGATGAGGACCAGATTTGGATGTACTCCAGGGAGAATCCTTCTCTATCGTTTTTATTTCTGCTAATGGCTTTTTTAACTCTGGAGTTAAGGGCACACCTGTTTCGTGTTTACTCCTGTCCGATGGCAGCCCCTCCCGTTTCACAACAGACCTGGGGTTTCTACAGCCTTCAGTGTAGCAGAAGCCAGGACTCTCTTCACATACCAGCATGTGGCTCAGTTCTATGGGAGGATGAATACAACCTAACTCATGAGCTTTCCTGGAGACTTTTAACATCAAGACGATCATGTTTTGGTGTCTTATGTTAACCGGGGCTGAGGGTGGGAAAGTCAAAGGGAGAGACTGGCAGAGGGAGTCTGGCAGCATTTATTCAGTGCTTGCAAATGTGAAAGATGGGCCACTGGGTTATTTATAATCTCTTTTAATCTTCAGCAAAGAGCCTGAAAAATAAGCACTATCTGCATTTTGTAGGTAAAATAATTTAGGCTTGGAGCAGGGAATTGGCTTACATGGATCTCAGAGTTAAAGCAGCATCAGTAATTTCCTAAGATCTTGTTAAGCTAAGTACCTTCCCCCATGTTATCTAATTTAATCCTCATAATGACCCTGGATAAGCAATGCTATCACTTCCACTTTATAGACAAGGAGATGGAGAGGGTAAGGAAGTGGCTGAGGCCACACAGTTAGTAAACAGTGGAGCACTGGCTGTCTGATACTCAGGGATCTTGGTATTTGGTTCTGGATGGTGCGAATGCCCTGTTTTCTGGTGTCTTCCAACCTGCCTCATCAATGATGACAATAATGTGTGCCTTGGAAAACATGATTTCAGCTCTCTTTCCCAATGGCTTCCATATTCTATATTTATTTGTTTTATATTTTAACTTTTAAAGTTCTATTTGGGGACTTGTTTTATAAAGTATATAGCATACTTGGAGAGAGTACTATGTGGTATTATTTCTAAATTAATAAAATGGGCTGCTGCTGCTTCTGCTGCTAAGTCTCTTCAGTCGTGTCCGACTCTGTGCGACCCCATAGACGGCAGCCCACCAGGCTCCCCCCGTCCTTGGGATTCTCCAGGCAAGAACATTGGAATGGGTTGCCATTTCCTTCTCCAGTGCATGAAAGTGAAAAGTGAAAGTGAAGTCCCTCAGTCGTGTCTGATTCTTTGCAACCCCATGAATCGCAGCACGCCAGGCCTCCCTGTCCATCACCAACTCCCGGAGTTCACCCAGACTCATGTGCATCGAGTCAGTGATGCCATCCAGCCATCTCATCCTCTGTCGTCCCCTTCTCCTCCTGCCCCCAATCCCTCCCAGCATCAGAGTCTTTTCCAATGAGTCAACTCTTCGCATGAGGTGGCTAAAGTATTGGAGTTTCAGCTTCAGCATTAGTCCTTCCAATAAAGAACTCTAAATTACCGTCTGCAAAAATTATGGCTGATTTTTCCCATATGTTGAGTATATCTGTGTTATATGAGTCAGTCCCAATAAGGAGAATCCACTTTCTCTGCCCTCTGTTTAATAGCAATGAGATACATCACAGATAACAACACTAGTAAGTTCTACTCAATGGCAACCAGTGCCAAGCACTGTGCTTGAAAATACAACAATACAAGGTAGTGGTTGTACAGCTAAGTTGAAGGCATTGCTTAAGAGAGGTCCTGTGACTGACTGGCTAGAGGTCACAGCTTGTAAATGCCAGAGTTAGTATTTGCCTCACATCAGTTCAGTAATGGGCTTCCCCAGTGGCTCAGTGATGAAGAATTCGCCTGTAATGCAGGAGATGCTGGCAGGAGATGCAGGTTTGAACCCTGGGTCAGAAAGATCCTCTGGAGAAAGGAAATGGCAACCCCCTCCAGTATTCTTGCCTGGAAAATCCCAATCCATGGGGTTGCAAAAGAGTTGGACATGACTGGGCAACTAAACAAAAACAAAAGCAGTAATGCAGATATGTCCTTCTGTAAATATGTTGGAGAAATTTCTTTTCTTGTGATTTTCTATCTCTCAAATGGAAAAAAGCCTCCTGTCTTGGTTTCAATTTCTTCTAACAAACAATTTTGAATCCTCCATCCAAGTGTTAAAAAAAAAAAAAAAAGACAAACACCCAGCTAACGAGCTAATAAACACTATTTCAGGTCTGGAGACGATCTCTCTGGCCTGAAGCCTCTTGGCATGGCCCTTGGATAGCAGATTGATTAGCTTCTACTTACTTGCATGGGGCCTATTATGGACCACATTGTGTGCAGTCCCACCTTCATGTATCGAAGACCTAATTCTCACCGTGGCTGTATTTGGAGATGGAGCCTTTAAGGGAGTAATTAAAGGTATGTGCTGCATGTGTGCTAAGTTGCTTCAGTAATGTCCAACTCTCTGTGACTGTATGAACTGTAGGAGCCCACCAGGCTCCTCTGTCCAAGGGATTTTCCAGGCAAGATGCTCACTGGGTTGCCATGCCCTTCTCCAGGGAATCTTACTGACCCAGGGATGGAACCTGCATCTCTTAGGTCTCCTACATCGGCAGGCGAGTTCTTTACCACTAATTCCACCAAATGAATTCAAAAGGGTGGGACCCTGACCCAATAGGATTAGTGTCCTTATAAGAAGGGACACCAAATGGCTCTCTCTCCATCTCCTCACCTCCAAAAGAAAAGGCCATGTGGTGACATATTGAGAAGGTGGCCCCTGACAAGTCAGCAGGAGGGCCCTCACTGGGAATTGGGTCAGCTAGCACATTGGTCTTAGATTTCCGGCCTCCAGAACTGTGAGAAAATAAATGTGGGTCGTTTAAACCACCCAGTCTGCTATTATGGCAGACTAACACAGGGGCCAAGAGCTCTCAGTTTTCTGCCCTGAGAAGACAGGGAAAGAAAGAGAAATAATTAGAAGAAAAGAGGAGTCACTGGGGAAAAACAGGTCAAGAAAGCTGTAATTAACCATGGTCTTCTCCCTACCCTATGCCCATAGCCCTGGGCTAGAAAAGACTGAGCCTATAGTTACGTTTGTGAATATGCAGATCGACTTTCTCAGCTACACACCCGGGAAGAAGTCTTACCCAGGGAACTTATTAAAGCCCCCAATTCAGGAAGTCCAGTGTAGGCAGATGAATAAATAAAATTCTGCAAACCTTGGGATTTTACAGAAGGAGATTATTTCTACTTTCTAGGAAGCATATGAAAGCATCTTCTCTTCAATACTAGGTCTCAAAGACAGAGGAGAAAAGGAAATCTTAAATGACGGGTTGACAACCTCAGGATACTTGCTTTTGAGTAAAGCAAGAAATTCGTTCATTAAAGAGAATTGGCTACCCACTCCAGTATTCTTGCCTGGAGAATTCCATGGACAGAGGGCTACAGTCCATGGGGGTCACAAAGAGTTGGACATGACTGAGTAAGACTTTCCCTTTCAATGAAATGGCAACTGCTCTGTTCATCAGTTTGGATAAAGTTGAAGCCACCCGTAATACTAGTGCCTTATCATTGGAAACTTAGAGCTTTTGTCTGAAAACCCTATCCCACAAATGTAGGAGGTGGGGATTCACATGTTCTCAGAGTCAGCCTGGCTCCCCGTCTTCTAAGGGTGGGACCAGCACCTGTGGAGAATTCAGGGATGGTTGCTGGCACCCAGTCAGTGGACATGTGACAGTCCTAGGCTAGGAGGTGTGGAGCTGTGAGATCCAGCCCCCAGTGTAAGTGGGCAGACAGCAAGCAGCTACTTTTTTACTCTTTTTTAAAAAAGACATGCTTGAGAGTAGGACAACATGAAGAACACGTTGAGTAGTAAACCTTCTTGTCATCTTTCTAGAATAAAACAAAAGCCTTGGAAAAGGGCAGCATTCCCTACTCCCTTACCTTTGTTTTTAAATAGTAATAGCAAGCCTGACTGCTAAAGCCATCTAAAATCAGACAGATTGGGAATTCTCTGGTGAACGAATAAATTAGTAGCTCACATAGGATTTTAGTGGGAATCTACTTAACTCAGTTATTCTACATACTTTCTGTCAAAGCTCTAGTCTAGGATGTCCCTGGTAACCAGTCGAGAGTGAAGTGAGGAACTCTGAAAAATCTAGGACCTTGGCAGGAGGGCTGAGACATTCATAGAGAGAAAAGCCTTAAACTTCGCTTGCTGAGAAGTCAACAAGAGGAGGCAACCTCACTGGTGTCCTGCTGCGCCAGCCACTTAGGAGATCCAGGGGACTGAAAGCCAGTGAAAGCCACTCACGGTGATGTCACTTTATTTCAGAAGGAAATGATCTAATTAACAGAACAAAGGGGAAAATATTCCATTTGGGCTGATAAAAGAGGTAACTTGAAAGGAAGTCTGAACTGCAATGTCTGTCTACATGCCGTACTTATTTTTTCACCAGATGAGCAATGTGGGGTATGTTCCTGAAAATTCAGCTCTAATCAAAGACAGGAGTGAACAGAATTCACAAGAGCAGGTCTCTGTAATTCTATGTTTGGAGCTGCCTCTCTGGGTTAGAAGAGTAGTCTCAGATGTCATATTGAGAGCCACTCTGGTCTTTTTATGTCTATCCAAAACAAAAAAAAAGTTGCCAAAAAGGCTGACACCCACCTCAGGGGAATTATTGTTCTTGCCAGAAGCAAAACTAATACCTCCACATCTAATCTCTTCCTTCTGAACGTTTGTAACGAGGTCATCCATCGTATTCTTGTTCTTTGAGAACAACCAGCAGTTCCCATTCTTCATGAAGCAGGCACCTTTCATAATTACTCCAGATCCACTACACTGCTTAAAAATCCAATTCTAGGAGTATTTTCTGGAAGCCACAGATTTTCAAACTGCTGCCAGCAGGATGCTTTTTTATCGTTGGCTATTCCTCTAAGGAATTTAATAAATATTCTTTGACAGAGCATAGCATAATTGGTTGAGCCACTTTCATTTTTATCAGCTCCACAGGAGGCCTTAGTATTTGCTGGAAACCTCTGGGAGTTGCCAGCAGTTGCAATAAGAAGCTTTTGTGAGGTCCTTGGGGAGGAGGTGCAGAGGAGAAAATAAGGTTAATATCTATTATCATAAGCCACTTTCTGAACCTTATCAGGAGTTGTAAACCCCTGAGCATGAGGAGTGTGGAGGTCTATGGATATTCTGTGATAAGCTGTAAAAGACTCAATATCTTCTAAGTGAATAGTTAAGAATCAAGTAAATTCATGGTGAGTTTTCAGACAGTAATTATTTAATATGTCAAATCAATTCTAAAATAATCCTTAAATCCGACGGCATATTTCAATACTCATTTATTTGCAAATTACCCATCAGCATGGATTATTTAGGCTTTGGAAGAAAAACGTTGATTTCAACTTCTACTATCTGAACTTTCAAAATGACATACTCACAATAATTTCAAAGTCAAATTGTATCTAGTTGAAAGAAAAAGTGAAAGTGTTAGTCGCTTAGTCGTGTCCGACTCTTTGTGACCCCATGGACTGTAGTTCACCAGGCTCCTCTGTCCACGGAATTCTCCAGGCAAGAATACTGGAGTGAGTAGCCTTTCTCTTCTCCAGGGGATCTTTCTAACCAAGAGATCGAACCCAGGCAGATTGCAGGCAGATTCTTTACCATCTGAGCCACCAGAGAGCTCATAATGATATGCCATTTACATGTAGAGTCTCTTTCTTTTATCTTTGGGGTCTGAGTTCAACTATTAATTTTATAAAGCCTTTAGGAAACATACAAATACACCCCCATACAAAAAAAATCTCGATATATTTCCAACAAGTTGTTTATCAACAGATGAAACTGTCTTCTACTTTCTAAAATTCAAAACACCTTTTCACAGAGAAGTTGGGCTAGTCTGGACCACAAGATAGCTTGGTGAGTTTACAAATATCACTTAAAAAAATTATTCTGGCATTCCAATTTTTGTCTTTTTCTTGCATGTTTCTACAATTTGTTCTCTAAATGTATGCTTGGCTTTGACCAGATTTCTGGCTTTTTGCTTTTCTACTTACTGGAATGCCTGTGAAGGTAACTGGAGGAGACTGCCAAGAAATGCTGAAGCTGCTGCCATTGGGGGTGAACTTGGCTGCTCCTGGAATGGTCACAGGGGGTGTGGCCTATCAAATAGAAAACAGAGAAAGTTGTTTTGAAAGAATATTTCTCCTTGGAGTCTTAAACTGTCATTACCAAAATAAGGCTTCGGAAATAAACTCAGCGTTATTAATGACAAAATTATAATAGGAGGACATTAAACACGGTTAAAGAAAGTAGCTAAACTTTTTATACATCCAAGCAATCTAAGGTATAGGAGAAGGTTTTTTGCTGCTGATTTCTGAATAGAGATTTGATTATACATACACATACCTATCTTAGGACATCTGTGAGATATAATTCCTTGTTATCAAGTTGGGAGATCAGCTGTTTATAAGTGATGGTAGGCTGTCAATTACCTTTTGGGAAGGTAATTTGGCAATACATGTCGAAATTCTTAGTGTTCTGTACACTAGCTATTCCACTTCTAGAATTTATTCTAAAGAAATGGACACAAGGATGTTCATTGCAGAACTATATATTATATATATATTTTTTAAAATTGGAAACACATAGGGAAAATGATGCTGAAGAATACTCATTGAACAAAGCACAGCGAAACAGTACTGTAATAGATTCCATTTTTAAAACACGCACATAGAACAGTCCTGAAGGACCTACCAAAAATATGAACCAAGGGGTTTTCTTGTTGCTGGAGCTTGGGATGGATTTTCTTTCTTTGCTCACGTTTTTAATATCTTTATGTTGAACACTTATATCTATAAACAGAAAAATCCCAATGCTGTGAATCTATAGTTTGGGAAGGAACTTCTAGATCCCTTAGCGTGTGTTCCAACTCTCATTATATACATAAGAAAAATAAGTTAAGTTGGTTCAAGCCCATGATTTTGGACCTAAATGCAATACTGAGAAACAAGAACTAAGGGATGGATTATCCTGTTTGAATAGAAGAGTCAGGAATGAAAGTTGTTGCATCAACTAATTTAATGATTAGCGCTATTCCATTGCTCTTGAGTTAAGTCTACTTAATAAACGGCTGCATGACTTCTCTACAGGGTTAGTTTTTCTACTTTTATAAATATAGTTGCTAGTGGCAGTGGTTTTGTAACTGGCACCATTGGAAAATATTTTGGCAATACATAGCTGTTCATGCTGTATCCTAAGACTCAATAATTACTCTTCTGGAAATTCAATGGGGGAAAAAAAAACTACTGGCACAGAAGTGTCCTCACTAGCCTTACTGATGATAATTGAAAAGTAGATACCTAACATAAGAGAAAGAAACAACTTGATGTTTTGATTTAATTGAATTCAGTCATATATTCAGTTCTACGGAGAGTGTTTATAAATAAGAGTGGAAGAACACAAATTACAAATACGTACAGGAGAGTTTTCTTTTAAAAAGTTACATCAAGTAGTTGAAAATTACGGGAAAACTGTGTTTTTTTTTAAATTTGAGTGTATTGAAATTTTATTAAATCGACACTTAAAAGAGTTCAGAATCGCTGGGGGAGGAAGGAGCTTTAGCTGTGTCCTGTATCTGCAGGATTTGTCTCTAAGGCCTGAACAGACTTTAGAGTGAGGCAGAATCACCTGGAGGGTTTGTTAAACACAGGCTGCTCGGCCTCACCCTTCGCTTCTGGCCTGCAGGTCTGGGAATGGAAATTTCTAACAAGTTCCCAGGTGATGCTGACACTGTTGATCTGCCGAACACTGACAACCATGGCTCCAGCCTGAGAGAGTTAGTTACCAATTCAGAGAGGCAGGGCACAAAGTCCTGGATCTGCAGCACAGGATGAGGCTGTCACTGTGCCAACGCTTTGCAAAGTTCATCTTTTCATTTATTTAATTTTTTTATCTAACAAGTACTCACATCATGTGCCAGGCACCCTCCTGAGAGTGTTACAGATATTAAGGATTTTAATCCTCATAACAACTTCTCAGGGATCAGATCTTCAGTCAGTACTGGGAAGTTCAAGAACACCCTAGGGTCCAATTTGCATGAGATTCTGGCTTTAAAAGGAGAAAAAAGGCAAACTCTGCTACTGGGCTCTCCTGGATGCTGTTTTTCCACTGAGCTATCCTTTACTCACCCTGTAATAGGAAATGGCAACTCACTCCAGCGTTCTTGCCTGAGGAGTCCCATGGATAGAAGAGCCTGATGAGCTATAGTCCATGGGGTTACAAAGAGTCAGATACAACAGTAACAATCCTTAACTCACAGGTCAGAGTGCTACTGCTTTTGGTTAGGAGTAAAGTGATTACTCTCATGACCCCTGGCCAGTCACCTGGTAAGCGTGGTCAGTATGCACGAGGTAGAGGGTGGTGGGAGCAGAGCGGCTCAAGGGTGTCATCAGTTTTGTCTCGGTTTTGGCACAAGGAGTTTCTGTTCGGCTGGAATCTGGGATGGGAAAAGTAGGAGGCGAAGCCAGGGATTGGGACGGCGAAACCGGGGCCAGGCTGCTCAGACCGTCTGCCACGGAGTCTGTGTTGAGCTTGATCTCAGTGTAGTAGAAGTCTTCTTCACCATCACTGTAGTCAGACTCCCCAACACGCCTAATGCAAAAGAGAGCAAAGCAATCCTACTCACCCACACTGCTTTCTTGCCTTGAGATCTTGTACATGCTGTTCCTTCTGTCTGGAATGCTTTTCCTCTGTCCTGTCTGCTTGGCAAACTTCTACTTATCCTGCAACTGTCCACTTCTGGGCGAAGCCTTCCTTGATATCTCAAGGCAACTGACTCAACTAATCAACCAATCAATCAATTATTCAAAAAAATTTATTGAGAGTCTACTATGTCCAGGCACTTTTTTAGGAACCCAATATTAGAATGAACAGAACAGATTCTGCCCCTGATGGAATGTACAGTCTAGTGGAAGAGGCAGACAAGAAACTTGTAACAGAACACATCAAAAATAAATAATAATATCCTGAGGAACAAACCTGCCTAAGGTGGTGAAAGACCTGCATTTGGAAAATTATCTGACACTGATGAAAGAAATTGAAGACAGCACAAACATATGGAAAAAGACACCATGTTATTGGATAGGAAGAATTAATATTGTTAAAATGACCATGCTCTCCAAGGCAATTTACAGAGTCAATGCTATTGCTATTAAAATACCAATGACATTTTTCATTGAACTAGAACAAGTAATTGTAAAAGTGGTCTGAAAACACAAAAGACTTCTAATAGCTAAAAGAATCTTCAGAAAGAACAGAGCTGGAAGAATCATGCTCCCTGACTTCTGACTATACTGTAAAATTACAGTAAACAAAACAGTATGGTACTGGCATAAAGGGGATTCCCAGGTGGCTCAGTGGGTAAAGAATCCACCTGCAATGAAGGAGATACAGCAGCCACAGGTTTGATTCTTGAGTCAGGAAGATCCCCTGGATGAGGGCATGGCAATCCTCTCTAGCATTTTAGTTTGGAGAATCCCATGGACAGAGGAGCATGGCAGGCTACAGTCCGCAGGGTCTCAAAGAGTCAGACATGACTGAAGTGTCTGAGCATGCATGCGCTGGCACGAGAACATATTTATAGATCAGTGGAACAGAATAGAGAGCCCAGAAATAGACTTACACACTTATGGTCCATTAATCTATGACAAAGGAGGCTAGAATATACAATGGAGAAACTATATACGTTGCTGGGAAAACTGGACAGCCACATGTAAACGAACGAAATTAGAACGTTCTTTAACACCATATACAAAAATAAACTCAAAATGGATTAAAGACCTAAATGTAAGACATTCACCACAAAACTGCTAAAAGAAAACACAGGCATGGCACTCTTTGACATCTATTGTAACAATTTTTTTTTCAAGTCTGTCTCCTAAAGCAAAGGAAATAAAAGCAAAAATAAGGAAATGGGACCTAATTAAACTGAAAAACTTTTGCACAGCGAAGGAAACTATCGACAAAGTGAAGAGACTAATGAATGGGAGAAAATATTTTCAGAGGACATGACCAATAACGGGTTAATATTCAAAATATATAAATAGCTCATTAACTCAACATTAAAACAAACAAACAATTCTAGGTAAAAAATGAGCAGAAGAACTAAATGGACCTTTTCCCAAAGAGGACATGCAGGTGGCCAACAAAGATGAAAAGATGCTCTGTATCACTAATTATCAGGGAAATGGAAATCAAACCAATAATACCAACAATGAAATGTTACCTTACACCTGTCAGAATGGCTATTATCAAAAAGAACACAACAAATGTTGGTGAGAATGTGGAGAAAAGGCAGCTCTCATACACTGTTGGTGGGAAGGTAAACTGGTGCAGTCACTGTGGAAAATACTATGGAGGTTTCTTAAAAATCTAAAAATAGAACTACCACATGACCTAGCAATTCCACTCCTGGGTATATATCTGAAAAAAACAGAAACATCAATTCAAAAAGATACATGCACCCTGATGTTCATAGCAGCATTATTTATAATTGCCAAGATATGGAAACAACCTAAGTGTCCATCAACATACGATTAGATAAAGAAGACACTACACACACAGACACACACAGACATACAGACACACACACACACACACACACACACAGAGTGGTGGCTCAGATGGTAAAGAATTTGCCAGCAATGGAGAAGACCCGAATCTGATCCCTGGGTTAGGAAGATCCCTTGTAGAAGGAAATAGCAACCCACTCCAGTATTCCTGCCTGGAGAATTCCATGGACAGAGGAGCCTGGCGGGCTACAGTCTATGGTGTTGTAAACAGTCTGACACTATTGAGCTACTCACACACACACGTACACACACATTCATACTGCCGCTACTGCTATTGCTGCTGCTAAGTCACTTCAGTCGTGTCCGACTCTGTGTGACCCCATNAAGACCCGAATCTGATCCCTGGGTTAGGAAGATCCCTTGTAGAAGGAAATAGCAACCCACTCCAGTATTCCTGCCTGGAGAATTCCATGGACAGAGGAGCCTGGCGGGCTACAGTCTATGGTGTTGTAAACAGTCTGACACTATTGAGCTACTCACACACACACGTACACACACATTCATACTGCCGCTACTGCTATTGCTGCTGCTAAGTCACTTCAGTCGTGTCCGACTCTGTGTGACCCCATAGACGGCAGCCCACCAGGCNGAGAATTAAGAGAAAAACAAAGTACTTCTTATGCTGGTGTGGTGTGCACTGCAGCTCTATCAGACGCAAGATACGTGTTTTGGGGCTTGGGCTATGCTCCCTTCTTCACAAGCCAATCAACATTCATTAAAAACTGCCCCATCCTCCTATAGGCTCCCAGGCTCATTCCTGGGCAGTGGGTGGCAGAGATGGGGATTCTAACTCATCAAGGCCATGTGAAGCATGCAGAGTAAAAAGGGAATCCCAGGGAAGCAAATATAGCACCTGCTGTACTTGAATTTCACCCACCAGGAGAGCACCCTGGAAGCTCAAAAGAAAATCACGTGATGCCACTCACAGTCTGTGAACACACAGATAGGGTATGTGTTTCTGTGTGGTGCTGAATATTATTTGACTTTTGGGGCAGATGGACTTTAAAACAAAGACCCCTAGCTCCTGATTCTAGCTTCAGGAAGCTCTTTCTAAACATTCAAATAACTGAGTTATTTACACTGTGAGCTCCTGATGGTGAGAGTTGAGGGAAGACGCTGTGGGGTGCCCTTCCCTGAAGGAGTGGGTTCTGTGTGGGGTTTCTTGGAGGGTTGGGTGGACCCTCTGGCTAGTGGAGTAGAAGCCCTGCTTTGCTGGGCCACGACCCTGGTGCTTGGGGACTTTTCACATGCCATGCCCTAGAAGGGTCTGGCTAAGTCCCCAGCATCCCCAGCCTATGGGTGAGGGAGCTGGATTCCTGCTTCTCTCCAGCCATAGCAGGAGCCCACCCACAGGAATCAGCAAAATCACCTTGGAACCCGTTCTTGTTTCCTTTCTCTATCACTTTTTATGGATGAGGTCTTCCCTAAATTTATCATTGGCTGGGCAAAGTGACTGTAGTACTTATTCCTCAGCAGTCACAGCAAGGAGATCCAACCAGTCAATCCTAAAGGAAATCAACCCTGAATATTCATTGGCAGGACTGACGTTGAAGCTGAGGCTACAATTCTTTGGCCACTTGATGTGAAGAGCTGATTCACTGAGGAAGACCCTTATGCTGCAAAATATCAAAGGCAAGAGGAGAAGGGGGTGACAGAGGATGAGATGGTTGGATGGCATCATCAACTCAATGGACATGAGTCTGAGCCAACTCAGGAAGAAGGGAAGCCTGGTATTCTGCAGTCCACGGGGCTGCAAAGGGACACGACTTAGTGAGTGAACAACAACAACATCTTTTTGAAAGGACCCCTCTGTGTCCAAGAATCTGGGGGCTCGGTCATATGTTTGGCTTTGTCTTGTGCACAGTTTATCACTTACAGCTTCTCAAGATCCCTTCTTAGTTCCACATCCCTAGACAAGAAAGACCCACAGACTAAAGAACAAGCGGCTATACCATCACAGCCCTTCTGGAGTGGCCCCTAATCCCTGCTGTGCAAAACTTCGTTTTGTCTTTCCTTGGAAATGTTTTTGTATAACACAGGGAAATGTGTCTGTTGTACAAATAAAGGACTTATTTGGGCAACAGAAAAGGACAGAGCAGGTCACCAGGCTTCATAAGAATAGCAACACTGATTGTCACTGTGGTTCTTAAACCCTTTTCAGGCTATGTCTGCCTTTGAGGCTCAAAGTCATTAATACACTCCACTGGGGAAAAAATTGCACATATAATTTTACAAACATTTTCAGGGGGCCTAAGGACTCCTTACCCTACCCTACCCTGGTGCTCCATCTTTTACAAATCACTCTCACATACATTTTATTTTTGACCATCACACATGACCCTGCAGGGCTGATATTCTGAGTTTCTTTTTCAGAGGGAACTGAGGCTCTGAGCAGCACCTTGCTTAATATCACTTGGTGAGTGTATTAGGGAGGCTTCACAGCTCTAAGTCCATGTTCTTTCCACTTGCCACACTGGCCTGTATTATCTGCAGTGGCCATCTCCATAGTGATTAGGAAGACCAAGCAGGCCCAGTCTCTGTCTCTGTGTTCAGAATTTTTGAGGCACAGTGTGAAGTGTAATTCTGAGTGAAGGTGGTCCTGGACTGAACTTGATGGAGATACACCCAGCTCCAAAGGGAGGGCTCCCTACCCGAGATGAATGGTCCGGATGTGCTTCTGGATACCCACTGCAGTACTCAGAACCTTTCCACAGTTCTTCCAGAGGCATTTGAACATCACCTTCATGGAGTTCTAGAAAGGGAAGACAAGGTAACATTAAAATGAAAACTAACCCATCAGCATAACAGCTTCCCATTCTCTTGACTATAACTCAGCACACCATTCTAGGAAATCCCCCAGGTGAGGATCTTAGTGACCTCAGAGATTTTCTGCTTCCTTCTTGAATACTGAGCCGTGGTGGAATATTTAGTTTACTTTTTAATTGAGGGATAATTGATTTACAATATTGTGTTGCTGTCTGCCGTACATCAACATGAATCAGCCACAGGTATATATATGTTTGCTCCCTCTTGAACCTCCCTCCCACCCCATTAGTTCACTTTTTTTTTTAAGGTGGTTACAGTGTCTTTTAGTCTTCCCTGGTGGCTCAGATGGTTNGGGATAATTGATTTACAATATTGTGTTGCTGTCTGCCGTACATCAACATGAATCAGCCACAGGTATATATATGTTTGCTCCCTCTTGAACCTCCCTCCCACCCCATTAGTTCACTTTTTTTTTTAAGGTGGTTACAGTGTCTTTTAGTCTTCCCTGGTGGCTCAGATGGTTAAGCGTCTGCCTGCAATGCGGGAGACCTGGGTTCGATCCCTGGGTCGGGAAGATGCCCTGGAGAAGGAAATGGCAACCCACTCCAGTACTCTCGCCTGGAAAATCCCATGGATGTAGGAGCCTGGTGGGCTGCCGTCCATGGGGTTGTAAAGAGTTGGACACGACTGAGCGACTTTCACTTCACTTCATTTCCTACAGTGTCTTTTAGGCATTGTGCCATGCTTAGTCGCTCAGTCATGTCCAACTCTTCATGATCCCATGGACTGTAGCCCACCAGGCTCCCTTGTCCATGGGGATTCTCCAGGCAAGAATACTAGAACGGGCTGCCATGCCCTTCTCCAGGGAGTCTTCCCAACCCAGGGATGGAACTCAGGTCTCCTGCATTCCAGATGGGTTCTTTATCATCTGAGCCACCAGGGAAACCCAGCATTAATGACAGTGAATTTTAGAATATTCACTGAGCACTTAGTATGGAGTTTGTAAGGTGCTAGTGCTAGTCTGTTTAGTCTAAGAGTCTAGGCCAAGTGCTAGTCTAAGAGTTTATCTCATTTAATCCTAGAAGATGGATACTACTATCATCACCATTTTACAGATTCATGGGAAGCTTCAGTAGAACATGCCTAGTCAATGGAGCCAGCTTCTGGCAAAACCAGAATATGAATTTTGGAAGTCTGGCTCCTGGAACTATTCTCTCCACCAGGACACAAATCTATCTTCTCCTATAAGGATCTTAGAAGTTTTCCAAAACAGTCCAGCAAAGTGATTGAGAGCACTGATTTTGGACTTACTTTCTCAAGTCCTAGTTTCCTTATTTAACAAGTAAGAACAATAGTACCTGTCTCATAGGGTTATTATGATGATTAAATGAGGTCATGAAAGCAAAATCGTTTAGCACAATACTGACGGGAGTAATTATTCAACCAATGGCAGCTATTATGGTCTTATTATGATTATACTTCCTAGAGTAAATTTGACAGGGAATGAGTTTTCTCCCATGTGCTTACCAAGCCTCATCCTTGTTTCCTCCTGGGAACACAGCTAAACTTCATTTCCCAGCCCCCTTTGAAGTTAGGTGAAGTCATGTGACTGAATTAGGGCCAATGGAATAAGGGCAGAAGTGACATACATTCCTTCCAAGCCTTGTCCCTAAACTACTTGTCAATGTCACTCCAGCCTGTTTTGCTGATTAGAGGTAGGGGATACCCAAGGATTTAGGGGACAGTAGAGCCACTAGATCAGGGATTATTTGTCAATATTTTTAAAATGGAAGTATAGTTGATTTACAATGTTGTGTTAATTCTGCTGTACAGCAAAATGATTCAGCTATACATTCTTTTCTATATTCTTTTCCATTATGGTTTACCATAAGATATTGAGTATAGTTCCCTCTGCTATATAGTCAGAACTTGTACTTTAGATTAGGGATTTTTAATCTTTTGTTGGCCATGAATTCTTTTGGCAGTCTGCTAAATTCTATGAACCCCTTCTTAAAGTAATGTTTTTATTAATAATGTTTAAAATAAAATATACAGGATTAAAAAAACTGTGAGTGTGCTGAAATAGTTATCAAAATATTAAAAAATTTTGTGAAGCGGTAATATATATACTCTTTAACACCTAAACTAATAAGATCTTTAAGTGAATTTAGTAACTACCATAATTTCAAAGTAGCATTGTGCATAAATGACGTTTCATGATATCTGCTAAGATTGTAAGGTGATATGAACATATCCATATTTTGTATTGGTAAAGTCACAGGAGGCACTAATACTATTGTGGTTTGATGTCTCCAATCATAATTGTAGGAGATGCTAAATTATAGTTAAAATGTTATATGACAATAAAGATATACTTTTTCCCCCATCTAATTTCATAGACTCCCTGATTCTTTCCACTCCCTTTGCGGGACTTGTGGACTCCAAGTTAAGAATCTCTGCACTGGGAGGAAGGGGCCTGGGTCCCTGGAGGATGTGTAGAGCAGAAACACCCCTTCATCGCTCCTGCTGACCTGATTGAGTTGTGACATGAGAAATCCTTTATGGAGTTAAGCCACTGAAGTTTGGAAATGCGTTGTTTCAACCGTAAGCCTCTCCTGACCAATAAACAATGACACCTTCCCTGAACTGACGGAATTGCTGTAGGTTTGTTTACAACTCTAGTACGATTTCTGCTCTCAAGCCCTGTTCTAGAAAGCCATCATTTACACATTTAGAGGATGACTCACCGGCTATTATGATGGAATTAGTATCCTGATTCAGCCAGTCACCCTCACCCAAATGTTTCTCAATTGAAACAAAATACCTAGAAACTTGCAGAAGTGAGGCGTATCCTGTGTGTTGGGAATGATCACTTTCGGGGTGGCAAGTGGAAGACAGAGCACAGTGGCTCAGGGCTACAGTCCATTGCAACGGATAGATTAGTCACTGCAAGAGGGAGTGCATGCTTCCTGTGAGCTTCTGGAGCCCAGGGGCCTGGGGTTCCCAGAGGTCCCAGATGGCTGGCCTTCCTGACACTGCGACCTAGCCCTTCCCACTGCAGCTCCCGGGCACTGTGGATAGCTCGTCGTGATTCCTGCTGCAATGAGCAGTACTGAGCTCTAGGAATTGCAGCAGCAAAGAGCTGGAGCAGAAACCGAGAGAGAGGGATGTGAGGGGAGCTGAGAAGCAGACAGAATTAGGACACTTTAAAGTACACTATCATGAAGATCTGGTGTTTACCCTAAGGAGACCATTCACAAATTTCAGGCTCCCTGATCTTCTTGAGCCACTGATCCAAATGCATGAGATGGAAGATGAACCAAAGGGGGAGAATTTAAAACCTGCCCTGCCCCCTACTCCAGCCCCAAGGTTCACAAAAAATGAATTTGGCTTGATTTTCTTTTTTCAATTCAGAGCAGATGATGACAATACTAATGAACAAATCCTCACCCTATGAATGCTTTCTGCTCATTTTTCAAACAATGAAGCTGTTCTATTAAAAAATATCTTCCACTTAAGGGAATTAATGACTCAAACCAAAATTACAGGTATCTGAGAGTCCAAATATCCATCTGGAAATGAAGTCGTGATAGATTGAAAGGACTTTTTGATTCATTCCAAGCCTTCTTGCTGATGGTATTCCTTTATTCATTAAACTAAATAGCTACTTAGCAAGGAATATTCCAGTGGCTGTGAGGGAAAGAAAAGAAGCTGTTCTTTGGGAACTTACATTCTAATGGGAGAGAGGCAGAAATGATCACAAATGACGACTGTCTCAGGTATGGTAATGTTTCTGGAAACGGGGGTGGGAAACGCTAGGTCAGACGAAGCCTCTAGAAGGTGACTTGTGAGCTGGGACCTGAAGGCTGGAAAAGGAGCCAAGCATGCTAAGAGCTAGAGTTTTCCAGGTAGAAGGAAGAGTTAATGAGAAGCTCTGAAGACATACTATAGGGCCAGAAAGGAACAGTTAGTTTGGAGGGAAAGGAGAGGCGGTATGATCTGTCTGAGATCATGTGAAGAGGCAAGGAGGGCCGTGGAGGCAAGGAGGATTACGCAGGGTCTTGTAGGTAAGGGTAAGGAATCTGGATTTTATTCTAAAATAAAGAAGCTACTGAAGGGGTTGAAGTCAGGGAGTGATATTATATGATTTAGATTTTAAGAAAACATCACTCTTGGACTTCCCTGGTGGTCGGTCCAGTGTGGTTAAGACTCCATGTTTCCAATGGAGGGGTGTGAGTCAGATCCCTGGTTGGGAAACTAAGATCCAACATGCTGTGTGGTATGGCCAAAAAGAAAAGAAAAGATCACTCTGTTCTGTTCTGGGGAGGAAAAATAAGGTCACCAGTGTGGTGCTACTGTAGGTCAGAAAAGATGGCAGCTTGAAGAAGGCTTGGGCTAGGAGAACAGAGATAAGTAGACACATTCAGGGTCCATTTTGGAGGCAGATCCAACAGAACCTGTTGTTGGGCTGAGCATGAGGAATGTTAAAAGGGATGGTATTAAAGATGACTTCTGTAGCGAGGGGAGTTGTGGTTCTCTTTGGGACACATTCATTTTGAGATACCTACTGGCAAGTAGGACAATGGGTTTGTGAGCCTAAACTGAGAAGAAGTCAGGTCTAGAGAAATACATTTGGAGTCAGGACCTGAAGGAGTTCTTAAAACAGATCTAGATGAGACCATCTAGGGGGAAATACAGCTAGAGATAATTAGAAGGCCCAGCATACTGCAGATCCAATATTTCATGTGGGAGACTGAGAAGGAAGACAGAGAGACAGGGCGTGGGCAGGAGTGGTAATCAAGATAGGGTTGTATTACCAGCACACATAGCAGAAAGTGGCTTAAAAAGGAATATGTGACTTATTCAGTATAACCTGATGTTCCCAGGTGGTGCCAGTGGGAACTTGCCTGCCAATTCAGAAGACGTGAGAAACGCAGGTTTGATCCCTGGGTCTGGAAGATACCTTGGAGGAGGGCACGGCAACCCACTCCAGTATTCTTGCCTGGGGAATCCCATGGACAGAGGAGCCTGACAGGCTACAGTCCACAGAGTTGCAAAGAGTTGGACACAACTGAAGCGACTTCACATGCATGCATGTGCAACAATTAGTTATTAATAGTCTTTTGAAATTAATATAATAGTATTATACAACATGCAGAGCCAAATTTCTCCTATATCTTAGGAATTTCTTAAAGGGTCAAATTGCTAACTGTTTTGGGAAATGACAATCACAGTAGTATTTCTGTGCCATAACAAGTATTATTGATAAGACTCCTGTTCCTAGTTCTTGCAATAACATCTCAAGCATCTGCTTCTTGAATTGATTAATAAAGCCTGGTACTGATGATAGAAAAATAAATGTCATTGGTATAACTCCTTTCCTTAGGAGGAACTAGCTGATTCAGAGGTGTCAAAACCCCCAAATACAATAAAGCTGACCAATATCCTGTCTAAATTCCTTGGATCTTGGAGAACTACCAATTACAAGTGCTTGTATATCATCTCCTCACTTATGTGCTGTGTACTTATTCGGTCAGTCACATCTGACTCTTTCATGGACTATAGCCCACCAGGCTCCTCTGTCCATGTGGATTCTCCAGGCAAGAATAATGGAGTGGGTTGCCAGGGGATCTTCCCAAACCAGGGATTGAACCCAGGTCTCCCACATTGCAGGTGGATTCTTTACCAACTGAGCCACCAAGGAAGCCCAAGAATACTGGAGTGGGTAGCCTATCCCTTTCCCAGGGGATCTTCCTGACCCAGGAATTGAACCGGGGTCTTCTGCATTGCAGGTGGATTCTTTACTTATAATTTTCTGGGCTCCTTACTATGGGCTCCAAAGAAACCTGTTGCCCAAAGAAAATTAAGTAATGGATAAGAAGAAAAATAATCAATTTTATTCCTTCTTGCTTCTCTTTTGCCCATGGGATACTGCATCATCACTTCTGATTTCTTCCAGCCCTATTTACTCCTTTATAAAGAGCCTCTTTATTAAACTCTTCTCAGTTACCCCATCTAAGAACACCATCAACTTCCCCCAGGACCTGGATTGAAATGGGGGAAGAAATAGGTTATAAAAGAACATAAACAAAATTATATATTTGGGAGTATGTAAAACAAATAAAAATGTATTATTGCATGGTGGAAATATTGGGGAGGGGTATCTTATATTTACATTAATTTCCAAACATAGAAATTGCATTGTTCAGTTGCTCCATCGTGTCTGACTCTTTGCAACCCCATGGACTGCAGCACGCCAGGCTCCTCTGGCCTTCACTATCTTCCAGAGCTTGCTCAAAGTCACATCCACTGAGTTGTCGATGCAAAATATAAAAATTACCCTATTTTAAATTAAAATAGAAGTCAACCTATAATATTAATACCTGCTTGATTAATTTTTAGAGAATACAATTATACTAGCACAAGCAATTCAACTTTAATGCAATCAAGTGACTTCTTTCTACCTAGGTGAAGCTGTGTCAGACCACAAGGTCTCTTAAATCAGTGGTGCCCAGCCTTTCTGGTGGGCTTTCTCAGTGGCTCAGTGGTGAAAAAAATCTGCCTAAATGCAGGAGATGCGGTTTGATCCCTGGATTGGGAAGATCCCCTGGAGGAGGGCATGGCAACGTACTCCTGTACTCATGGAGGGAAAATCCCTTGGACAGAGGAGCCAGGCAGGCTACAGTCCTTAGGGTCTAAGAGTCAGACATGACTGAGTGATTAAGCACTCAAGCACCCTTTTTTGGTACCAAAGACCAGTTTCGTGGAAGACAATTTTTTCATGCCCCGGGGTTGGGGGATGGTTTTGGAATGAATGAAGTGCATTACACTTATTGTGGACTTTATTTGTATTATTAGTACATCAACTCCAATGCAGATCATTAGGAATTAGATCGTGGAAGTTGGGGACTCCTGCCTTAAATAGTGGTTAAATACTTTTCAGATTACCCTGATTACTTCCAGTGGAAAGAAAGCCTTTGTCTACAGAACTACTCCCTGTTATGCTAAAGGAAAGCCAGCCATGGGAGGAGGAGAACAGGAAAACAGAGCTAAATAAACAGCACCCAGATTGCTGCATGGGTCCAAGCTCGCCCAAAGAAGCCAAACTAAGCAAAGCGGCAGGCAGAGTCGCAGCCGCCAAGTCTGAACGTGACCATCTGTGCCTCAGCCCTGGCTTCTCCTCCCAGCTTCAGCAGATGTTCACCAGGCTGGGTTGTCCGAGGTAGGCGGAGGCCACTGTTGGCTGGGAACCTCAACGAGCTATGCGTGGGGATGTCCTCCACGCATCTGCCTGGTTTAGCTGAAGCTCCTGGCAGTTGGACTTCCCAGGTTGCTCAGCAGTAAAGAACCTGCCTGCCAATGGAGGAGCCGCAGGTTCCATACCCTGGAGAGAAGGAAACGGCAACCCACTTCAGTGTTCTTGCCTGGAAAATCCCACGGACACAGGAGTTGGCAGGCTATAGTCCATGGGGTTGCAAAAGAGTTGAACACGACTTAGTGACTAAACAACAGCCTGGCAGTTATAAGCAGACTCAAGGAATCTCACACATGCCCAGTGCGACATTCACAGCAGCTTCCAGGAACTGCTTCCTTAGAATCACTCAACTTTGGCCTTGTGGGCTACGACGGTTGGAGAGAACTTCCTGAGATTCATCGCCTTTGTGGCAGCTCCCAGAATGTCTCTGATATCAACTGCTCTGGAGCAATAGGCTGAGATCTTTGGCCAAGTCTTCCTTCATCTTTTCTCTGCTTCCCTCTCCATGGCAAGCTTCCATGCTGGTTTTGACTTGTTTCATACTTAGGATACGTGGAGTGGCTTCTATTTTCCTGATAGAACCCAGACTGGTACACAGGGCTGATAAGATGACTGTTGAAGTTACCTTCAGTTCAGTTCAGTTCAGTTCAGTTCAGTCACTCAGTCGTGTCCGACTCTTTGTGACCCCGTGGACTGCAGCATGCCAGGCCTCCCTGTCCAACACCAACTCCCAGAGTTTACCCAAACTCATGTCCCTGGAGTCGGTGATGCCATCCAGCCATCTCATCCTCTGTTGTCCCCTTCTCCTCCCTCCTTCAGTCTTTCCCAGCATCAGGGTCATTTCCAATGAGTTCTTTCCATCAGGTGGCCAAAGTATTGGAGTTTCAGATTCAACATCAGTCCTTCCAATGAACACCCAGGACTGGTCTCCTTTATAATGGACTGGTTGGATCTTTTGGCAGTCCAAGGGGCTCTCAAAAGTCTTCTCCAAGACTACAGTTCAAAAGCATCAGTTCTTCAGTACTCAGCTTTCTTTATAGTCTAACACTCACATCCATACATGACCACTGGAAAAACCATAGCCTTGACTAGATGGACCTTTGTTGACAAAGTAATGTCTCTGCTTTTTAATATGCTGTCTAGGTTGGTCATAACTTTCCTTCCAAGGAGTAAGTATCTTTTAATTTCATGGCTGCAATCACCATCTGCAGTGATTTTGGAGCCCCCCAAAATAAAATCTGACACTGTTTTCACTGTTTCCCCATCTATTTGCCATGAAGTGATGGGACCAGATGCCATGATTTTAGTTTTCTGAATGTTGAGCTTTAAGCCAACTTTTTATTCTCCTCTTTCACTTTCATCAAGAGGCTAAGTTCCTCTTCACTTTCTGCCCTAAGGGTGGTGTCATCTGCATATCTGAGGTTATTGATATTTTTCCCGGCAATCTTGACTCCAGCTTGTGCTTCACCCAATCCAGCATTTCACATGATGCTCTCTGCATAGAAGTTAAATAAGCAGGGTGACAATATACAGCCCTGACATACTCCTTTTCCTATTTGGAACCAATCCATTGTTCCATGTCCAGTTCTAACAGTTGCTTCCTGACCTGCATACAGATTTCTCAGGAGGCAAGTCAGGTGGTCTGGTATTCCCATCTCTTTCAGAATTTTCCAGTTTGTTGTGATCCACACAGTCAAAAGCTTTGGCATAGTCAATAAAGCAGAAATAGATGCTTTTCTGGAACTCTCTTGCTTTTTTGATGATCCAGAGGATGTTGGCAATTTGATCTCTGGTTCCTCTGCCTTTTCTAAAACCAGCTTGAACATCTGGAAGTTCACCATTCACATGCTGTTGAAGCCTGGCTTGGAGAATTTTGAGCATCACTTTGCTAGCATGTGAGATGAGTGCAATTGTGCGGTAGTTTGAACATTCTTTGGCATTGCCTTTCTTTGGGATTGGAATGAAAACTGACCTTTTCCAGTACTGTGGCCACTGCTGTGGCACACCTTCAGTTACAAGTGTGCAAACATGGCTGGATTTTGACGTATACAAAATGCCAGGGTTAAGTTCAATTACAGCTATATTTCAGAAGGTACATATATAGGACTTTAAGCATCACCTGACTGGTTTACCAGATAGCAGCCTGGGGTTAATGCCAAGTGCCTTTATTTGGTAACTGGTGTGTGTGTGTGTGTGTGTGTGTGTGTGTGTGTGCACGTGTTGGGATAAAGGCTGGGTTGATATTCACACATCCAAACTTCCCAGAGAGAAGACAGTCCAGTTATTCTGCACAGGTGAGTGTGTGGCAACACACACATTTCCTCAGCCTGTCTCGCGGGAACCCACATTTTTGGCAGAGGCTCCAGTCACTCTTTCAGGATCGAGAAGTCCACTCAGACCCTCAGCAGGTTCCCAAAGACAGACAAATAGTGTCATTAAAAAAATCAGTAACTGTTAGAAGTTGTAGGCATTCCAGTTCTTTACTGGGACAGCAGCCTTGTACATGTCATCTCACTAGTTTGGGGCTTTCTTTCTTTATTTGTAAGATGAGAATACTGAACAAGATTAGTAGCTTTGGATCTATGAGTTGTATAGGTAAATTCAAATGTGTATCAAGCAGGGATTAAACATTTCCCACCTAGAAGGAAATGGCGACCCACTCCAGAGCTCCTGCCTGGAGAATCCCATGGACGGAGGAGCCTGGTGGGCTGCAGTCCATGGGGTTGGTAGGAGCTGGACACGGCTGAGTGACTTCGCTTTCACTTTTCACTTTCATGCACTGGAGAAGGAAGTGGTGACCCACTCCAGTGTTCTTGCCTGGAGAATCCCAGGGACGGGGAAGCCTGGTGGGCTGCCGTCTATGGGGTCGCACAGAGTCGGACACGATTGAAGCAACTTAGCACAGCAGCAGCAGCATACCATTTATGGATGCTGTGTGAATACATAAAATTTAAAAAAAACAAAAAGATTTCTGTACATGCAGTAATACAGAACGTATCCTCATGTATCTGGTGTCTATGTCTGAGCATGTTTTATTTTGAGCTTCACCCCATTTCATACTTCAGTCAGTAGTTCCCTTTTACTGCGGCACAGAATTCCATCGTGTAAATGTACCAGAAATTATTTATCAACTTCCCTGTTTATGGAAACAGGTCTCTAGTTTGGGGTGACAATGAATACAACTTCTATGAAACTTGTCTACAAGTGGTTTTGTGGACATGTTTTCTTATCTCTTAGGTAAATATCTGAGAGTGGAATTACTGGGTTATATGGTGAATATATCCTTAACTTTATAAGAAACTGCCAAACTGCTTTACAAAGAGGTTGTACCATTTTACACTCCTAAGAGCAACGAATGAGAGTTCCTGTTGCCCATACTTGGTACTTTGTACACCAAAAAGTGCACACTGTCTGATTCCATTTACAGCAGGCAAAATTAATCTCTGGTGACAGAAGTCAGGGCTGCCTGCCTGGGATGGGGGGCAGCATTTGACTCCAGAGGACACAAGAACTGCTGGCCTGGATCAGAGAGGTGATTACTCACATTGAGACATTAGTTAAAACTCACTGAATGATATGTTCAAAGTGGGTTCATTTGATTGTGTGGACATGATACCTAAATATGGAGTCAATTTTAAATGAGGTCTAAAACCACAAACTAAAGTATCCCTGAATTAATAGAAATCCCTAATAATTAAATTAGGTTTTCTCCATCAGTGAATTCTAAAAGTGCATTTCATCTTCGGGGACAAGTGTACATTTCCAGACATGATCCAAGCAGTCATGTAACTTGGAAAGATTGAGCTTGGGCTTGATGATTTTTGAAGTCCTTCGCGCTCCTGGCCCACATACTGCCTGGCAGACTATTCTAAGATGCTGTCATTAAATTGCCCAGATCTCTCGTCTTTACCNTTCTGGCTTACTTCACTCTGTATGATCGGCTCCAGTTTCATCCACCTCATTAGAACTGATTCAAATGTGTTTTTTTAATGGCTGAGTAATATTCATTGGGTATATGAACCACAGCTTTCTTGTCCATTTGTCTGCTGATGGACATCTAGGTTGCTTCCATGTCCTGGCTATTACTAAAAACATGTATATTATCATATGTGAAACAAATCGCTAGTTCAGGATGGGGAATACATGTACCTCTGTGGCGGATTCATGTCAACGTATGGCAAAACCACTACAATATTATAAAGTAATTAGCCTCCAATTAAAAGAAATAAATTTATATTAAAAAATAAATAAATTAAAAAAAATTTATGCCAAACGTTTTTTAGTTCTCTCATCTGTTGAAAACTTTGTTAAATTACATCTGTCTATGGATTTAAGAGCACATATGTATGTATATATATAAATATTTAATCCTTCCTCACAGATACACTTTTGACTGCTAGCTTATCATGAAGTTACTTAAATTTTCAAAATGTTGACCCATTCATACTAGTAACATCCACAAGATTTGTAACCTTCGCCTAACTCATCTTTAAGTTCATCATAAGGTTTACACTGTTTTTAACACTCTTGTTGTCCTATATTCTGGTCTTTTTTACAATACTCCCAGATTCTTTTTCTCTCTGTGTCTGTCTTCCTGTTTCTCAGACAATTGTCTTTTAATTAGTTCATAATCTCTTCGTTTGCTGGGGAGTTTACTTTTTAATCTTAGATCTCTGTCATCTTCATTTTCAAATCCTTTCTTCCCACATAGCTGGAGGCTGCAGCTGTATGGATATCCCTTGAGTTTCTGTAACCTTAATGATAGGATCTTCTTTACAACTCCTCCTAATGAACCCTTAGGCTGAAAGGCAGCTGAACTAAGAGCAGAAACCACATTCCTAGTCGAGGAATTCCTTGAGTTCCTGCTGTGTGCTAGGTGTGGGGCATGCTAAGTCACTTCAGTTGTGTCCCACTCTTTGTGACCCTATGGACTGTAGCCCACCAGGCTCCTCTCTCCTTGGGATTCTCCAGCAAAAATACTGGAGTGGGTTGTCATACCCTACCTCCAGGGGATCTTCCCGACCCAGGGATCGAACCCAAGTCTCTTAGGTTTCCTGCATTGGCAGGCAGGCTCTGTACCACTGGTGCCACTTGGGAAGCCCATGCTAGGTAGTTGGGTACAAAGGAGAAGACATGGGGCAGCCACTGTTTAGAAATGTGCAAGACTAGGGAGATAAATCAGCAAAGGAAAAAGAGCAGTCAGTCGAGTGAAGGAAGCTCTTCAAGAAAGAGAAAGTGACTGTGTTCAAAAGCTACTTAGAGGCCAAGTGTGAGGAGTTCCAGGAATGGCCATTAGATTGGATGACCTTGTCAAGAGCAGTTTCAGTACAGTGATAACAAAGGGATAAAAGCCTTATTGTGTATGGTAGTTGCTCAGTCGTGTCTGACTCCTTGTGACCCCATGGACTGTAGCCTGCCAGGCTCCTCTGTCCATGGGATTTCCCAGGCAAGAATCCTGGAGTGGGTTGCCATTTCCTTCTCCAGGGATCTTCCCAACCTGGGGATTCAACCCGGGTCTCCAGCACTGTGGGCTGAGAGGTAAGGAAATAGAACCATTGAGTATTTGCTTGCTCAAAAGCCTTTCAAAGCAGAAGTATGCTATAAAGGAAAGCAAAGAAATGGGGTAGCACCTGGAGGCAGCATTGGACTGAGGAGCCAACAGATCTTTGTAGGATGGGAAACATTCACAGGCTTATGAGACTGGTGGTTAGAGTGGGCACACTGAAGAGGTCTTGGTGGTGGTGATAGCTAATTGCTGGAACAAAGTCTTTGAGGGTCAGGCGGGAGTGGGAGCAGTGAACCAACAGAGATTGGCCTGTTTGATCAGAGCAGAGACAGTTCTTCCTTTCTAACAAGAGGGAAGGCAGAACAGATGGGTATAGATGCAAGTAGGATGGTGGATTTGATGATGAAGAGATGAAGAAACAGGCTTAGTAACTTTCCCAAGATGACACAGCTAGTAAGTGGCAGAGTCAGGATTTTAAAAAAAAAGCACAGCCTGTGCTTTTAACCTGTGAGTGCTCCTGCCCTCTACCTCGATAGAATCTAGCCTGTGCCCAATGGATGTGACCCTATCAACTCATTAAGCCTGGGAGTACCTCCTGTGTGACCCAGTATAGAACTGTATTGGAGATTGGACATGACCCTTGCCCTCAGACTTTCAGCATAATAAAAGGAGATAAACAAGTATAATAAAGTAATAAGTAAGATGAGAGGGATGTTTGCCTAGTGCTCTGAAAAACAGCAAGAACTATGGGAATCAGAGTGTCTTAGGGGGAAGAGTCTTAGAAAGTGAGGAGAAGTTGATCATCAGGCTGGAGGAGCCTTGTGGGCAGCTACAGAGAGATTGTGGAAAGTTAGGGTCATTACCTTTTCTTCCTAGGTTTTTTTTTTTTTTTTTAAGCCATCTCCTCCCTTTTGTTCCTTTGCCTTTTCTATGCTTTGTGTCTCTTCTCTCCTCTGAATCCTGCTGCCCCATCTTCACTTCTAATGTTATGCTCACAGAATTTCTATCGACAGAGGGACATTATAGCTGATCACCCACCCTCTGTGTGTGTGTTAGTCACTTGAAGTGACGTCACTCAGTCATGTCCGACTCTCTGTGATCCCATGGACTATAGTTTACAAGGCTGCTCTGTCCGTGGAATTTTCCAGGCAAGAGTACTGGAGTGGGTTGCCATTTCCTTCTCCAGGGGATCTTCCTGACCCAGGGATCGAACCCAGGTCTCCCGCATTGCGGGCACATGCTTTACCGTCTGAGCCACCAAACATCCCAAGTCGTGTCCAACTCTTTGCGACCCCATGGACTGAAGCCCACAGGGCTCCTCTGTCCACAGTATTCTCCAGGCAAGAGTACTGGAATGGATTGCCATTCCCTTCTCCAGGGCATCTTCCCAACCCAGGGACTGAACCCAGGTCTCCCAAATTGCAGGCAGATTGTTTACTGTCTGAGCCACTAGGGAAGCCCTCAGTAACAAGCATCACGGCAGTGCCGCTCTAGGCTTTTGAAAAGAGCCTGTGGAATGTGACTGTTACGTCAAATGGAAGGGAGGATAACTATCTACAAGACTGTATTTCACCAGTAGGACTGGAATTGGGAAAAATGGGAAAGTTATTCTCCTCATCCCCTTGGGCCACATTTCTTTGCACACAGATTTATCACATGAGAAGAGCAATCCATTCACAACTTTTGATTAGTTCTGGGTCATTGTAGTGAAGTAAAGCTGAGACAGTTTACATTTTTATGCAAACTGTATCTTTAAAGTCCTAAAGGCAGTAGAGCTTAGAAAGAGAGGGAGTAAGGATGGGAGAAGGGAGCCCTTTTTATTATAACCAGCTATTCACTCTTCACTCGTCCACAGATCATTTCTTTTTACCTTCATGTAACTAGTAGTCATCTCACCTGTAATTTATCCTCTCTTATTTATTCTCCTGGTTGATTTACTAGGCCTGTTTCTCATCATGCTAGCTTTATGGAAGACTTGAGGTCGCTAAAAGGAACTTTTCCATTTCCATAACAGGGAAAGATAAATCTTTACTTTTCACTTTTGCTTAGAAATAAGATCACAGAAGCTTAGATTGAAAGTGACAGAGAAATGATTAACTTCCTCATTTTGCACATAAGAAAACTGCCAGCCAGAGAAATTAAGCATAGATATAAACTGGCTATTAGCCAAAATTGAACTTCTGGGAGCTAGCTTCCCTAAGTCCTCATCTCGTGTGCCCTCTTTTACATTGTCACTCTGTATAACTCCTAGTCAAAGCTGTCCTCCTAAGTGATGTCATCCTGTTGGTTTGTAAACAGAATCACAGTCTTTATTGGGTTTAGGCAGGAGGTTTTAGATGACTGAGTCACAAGTACTGGACAGTCTTTCTGTTAATGTGCTGGTGTGGGTGTTTGTTTCAGTTGGGTGTTGCGGGTCAACACTCAGGCAGGGTAAGAGTAAGCCAGGACTGAAGACAGAGAGGGGATGGCTGTGTGGTGCATGGGGTGGAGTGTGTGCACACTCACCTTGGCAGTGATAGAGTGTGAATTAGACCAGGATAGAGTGTGCTTGTTTGCTTACTCAATTTGAGGGAAATGAAAATTTTCCTGTGTTTTTGAGATACTCCTCTTAGTATAGTGCCACGAAGTCAGACAGATCTGGGTTTAAATTATGGCCCCTCCTTCTACTGGTTTCTGTGATCTTGGATAGGTTTTTCAAAGTCTCAGAGATTCTTTATCTGTAGTAAAATAAAAATAATACAATATCTTCCTTATAGTTAGTGAAGATCAAAGAGTATTTATGTCAGCTTCCTACTCCTCATCCTGATCTTGGCCCATAAAACACACTTGACAACATGGCAGNGTTACCATCTTTCTAAATTCCATATATATGCGTTAGTATATACTGTATCAGTATTTTTCTTTCTGGCTTACTTCACTCTGTATGATCGGCTCCAGTTTCATCCACCTCATTAGAACTGATTCAAATGTGTTTTTTTAATGGCTGAGTAATATTCATTGGGTATATGTACCACAGCTTTCTTGTCCATTTGTCTGCTGATGGACATCTAGGTTGCTTCCATGTCCTGGCTATTACTAAAAACATGTATATTATCATATGTGAAACAAATCGCTAGTTCAGGATGGGGAATACATGTACCTCTGTGGCGGATTCATGTCAACGTATGGCAAAACCACTACAATATTATAAAGTAATTAGCCTCCAATTAAAAGAAATAAATTTATATTAAAAAATAAATAAATTAAAAAAAATTTATGCCAAACGTTTTTTAGTTCTCTCATCTGTTGAAAACTTTGTTAAATTACATCTGTCTATGGATTTAAGAGCACATATGTATGTATATATATAAATATTTAATCCTTCCTCACAGATACACTTTTGACTGCTAGCTTATCATGAAGTTACTTAAATTTTCAAAATGTTGACCCATTCATACTAGTAACATCCACAAGATTTGTAACCTTCGCCTAACTCATCTTTAAGTTCATCATAAGGTTTACACTGTTTTTAACACTCTTGTTGTCCTATATTCTGGTCTTTTTTACAATACTCCCAGATTCTTTTTCTCTCTGTGTCTGTCTTCCTGTTTCTCAGACAATTGTCTTTTAATTAGTTCATAATCTCTTCGTTTGCTGGGGAGTTTACTTTTTAATCTTAGATCTCTGTCATCTTCATTTTCAAATCCTTTCTTCCCACATAGCTGGAGGCTGCAGCTGTATGGATATCCCTTGAGTTTCTGTAACCTTAATGATAGGATCTTCTTTACAACTCCTCCTAATGAACCCTTAGGCTGAAAGGCAGCTGAACTAAGAACAGAAACCACATTCCTAGTCGAGGAATTCCTTGAGTTCCTGCTGTGTGCTAGGTGTGGGGCATGCTAAGTCACTTCAGTTGTGTCCCACTCTTTGTGACCCTATGGACTGTAGCCCACCAGGCTCCTCTCTCCTTGGGATTCTCCAGCAAAAATACTGGAGTGGGTTGTCATACCCTACCTCCAGGGGATCTTCCCGACCCAGGGATCGAACCCAAGTCTCTTAGGTTTCCTGCATTGGCAGGCAGGCTCTGTACCACTGGTGCCACTTGGGAAGCCCATGCTAGGTAGTTGGGTACAAAGGAGAAGACATGGGGCAGCCACTGTTTAGAAATGTGCAAGACTAGGGAGATAAATCAGCAAAGGAAAAAGAGCAGTCAGTCGAGTGAAGGAAGCTCTTCAAGAAAGAGAAAGTGACTGTGTCCAAAAGCTACTTAGAGGCCAAGTGTGAGGAGTTCCAGGAATGGCCATTAGATTGGATGACCTTGTCAAGAGCAGTTTCAGTACAGTGATAACAAAGGGATAAAAGCCTTATTGTGTATGGTAGTTGCTCAGTCGTGTCTGACTCCTTGTGACCCCATGGACTGTAGCCTGCCAGGCTCCTCTGTCCATGGGATTTCCCAGGCAAGAATCCTGGAGTGGGTTGCCATTTCCTTCTCCAGGGATCTTCCCAACCTGGGGATTCAACCCGGGTCTCCAGCACTGTGGGCTGAGAGGTAAGGAAATAGAACCATTGAGTATTTGCTTGCTCAAAAGCCTTTCAAAGCAGAAGTATGCTATAAAGGAAAGCAAAGAAATGGGGTAGCACCTGGAGGCAGCATTGGACTGAGGAGCCAACAGATCTTTGTAGGATGGGAAACATTCACAGGCTTATGAGACTGGTGGTTAGAGTGGGCACACTGAAGAGGTCTTGGTGGTGGTGATAGCTAATTGCTGGAACAAAGTCTTTGAGGGTCAGGCGGGAGTGGGAGCAGTGAACCAACAGAGATTGGCCTGTGTGATCAGAGCAGAGACAGTTCTTCCTTTCTAACAAGAGGGAAGGCAGAACAGATGGGTATAGATGCAAGTAGGATGGTGGATTTGATGATGAAGAGATGAAGAAACAGGCTTAGTAACTTTCCCAAGATGACACAGCTAGTAAGTGGCAGAGTCAGGATTTTTAAAAAAAAAAAAGCACAGCCTGTGCTTTTAACCTGTGAGTGCTCCTGCCCTCTACCTCGATAGAATCTATCCTGTGCCCAATGGATGTGACCCTATCAACTCATTAAGCCTGGGAGTACCTCCTGTGTGACCCAGTATAGAACTGTATTGGAGATTGGACATGACCCTTGCCCTCAGACTTTCAGCATAATAAAAGGAGATAAACAAGTATAATAAAGTAATAAGTAAGATGAGAGGGATGTTTGCCTGGTGCTCTGAAAAACAGCAAGAACTATGGGAATCAGAGTGTTGTAGGGGGTAGAGTCTTAGAAAGTGAGGAGACGTTGATCATCAGGCTGGAGGAGCCTTGTGGGCAGCTACAGAGAGATTGTGGAAAGTTAGGGTCATTACCTTTTCTTCCTAGGTTTTTTTTTTTTTTTAAGCCATCTCCTCCCTTTTGTTCCTTTGCCTTTTCTATGCTTTGTGTCTCTTCTCTCCTCTGAATCCTGCTGCCCCATCTTCACTTCTAATGTTATGCTCACAGAATTTCTATAGACAGAGGGACATTATAGCTGATCACCCACCCTCTGTGTGTGTGTTAGTCACTTGAAGTGACGTCACTCAGTCGTGTCTGACTCTCTGTGATCCCATGGACTGTAGTTTACAAGGCTGCTCTGTCCGTGGAATTTTCCAGGCAAGAGTACTGGAGTGGGTTGCCATTTCCTTCTCCAGGGGATCTTCCTGACCCAGGGATCGAACCCAGGTCTCCCGCATTGCGGGCACATGCTTTACCGTCTGAGCCACCAAACATCCCAAGTCGTGTCCAACTCTTTGCGACCCCATGGACTGAAGCCCACAGGGCTCCTCTGTCCACAGTATTCTCCAGGCAAGAGTACTGGAATGGATTGCCATTCCCTTCTCCAGGGCATCTTCCCAACCCAGGGACTGAACCCAGGTCTCCCAAATTGCAGGCAGATTGTTTACTGTCTGAGCCACTAGGGAAGCCCTCAGTAACAAGCATCACGGCAGTGCCGCTCTAGGTTTTTGAAAAGAGCCTGTGGAATGTGACTGTTACGTCAAATGGAAGGGAGGATAACTATCTACAAGACTGTATTTCACCAGTAGGACTGGAATTGGGAAAAATTGGAAAGTTATTCTCCTCATCCCCTTGGGCCACATTTCTTTGCACACAGATTTATCACATGAGAAGAGCAATCCATTCACAACTTTTGATTAGTTCTGGGTCATTGTAGTGAAGTAAAGCTGAGACAGTTTACATTTTTATGCAAACTGTATCTTTAAAGTCCTAAAGGCAGTAGAGCTTAGAAAGAGAGGGAGTAAGGATGGGAGAAGGGAGCCCTTTTTATTATAACCAGCTATTCACTCTTCACTCGTCCACAGATCATTTCTTTTTACCTTCATGTAACTAGTAGTCATCTCACCTGTAATTTATCCTCTCTTATTTATTCTCCTGGTTGATTTACTAGGCCTGTTTCTCATCATGCTAGCTTTATGGAAGACTTGAGGTCGCTAAAAGGAACTTTTCCATTTCCATAACAGGGAAAGATAAATCTTTACTTTTCACTTTTGCTTAGAAATAAGATCACAGAAGCTTAGATTGAAAGTGACAGAGAAATGATTAACTTCCTCATTTTGCACATAAGAAAACTGCCAGCCAGAGAAATTAAGCATAGATATAAACTGGCTATTAGCCAAAATTGAACTTCTGGGAGCTAGCTTCCCTAAGTCCTCATCTCGTGTGCCCTCTTTTACATTTTCACTCTGTATAACTCCTAGTCAAAGCTGTCCTCCTAAGTGATGTCATCCTGTTGGTTTGTAAACAGAATCACAGTCTTTATTGGGTTTAGGCAGGAGGTTTTAGATGACTGAGTCACAAGTACTGGACAGTCTTTCTGTTAATGTGCTGGTGTGGGTGTTTGTTTCAGTTGGGTGTTGCGGGTCAACACTCAGGCAGGGTAAGAGTAAGCCAGGACTGAAGACAGAGAGGGGATGGCTGTGTGGTGCATGGGGTGGAGTGTGTGCACACTCACCTTGGCAGTGATAGAGTGTGAATTAGACCAGGATAGAGTGTGCTTGTTTGCTTACTCCATTTGAGGGAAATGAAAATTTTCCTGTGTTTTTGAGATACTCCTCTTAGTATAGTGCCACGAAGTCAGACAGATCTGGGTTTAAATTATGGCCCCTCCTTCTACTGGTTTCTGTGATCTTGGATAGGTTTTTCAAAGTCTCAGAGATTCTTTATCTGTAGTAAAATAAAAATAATACAATATCTTCCTTATAGTTAGTGAAGATCAAAGAGTATTTATGTCAGCTTCCTACTCCTCATCCTGATCTTGGCCCATAAAACACACTTGACAACATGGCAGCTGCCAGGGCTGTTGCTGCTACTGCAACAGAACAAAAGAGCAGAAACCTTTGCATGAAAATCAGATTTAACAATCTAGAGGTTAATTCTGTTAGTATAGAATCCAAAGATGTATCACAGTGCATTCAGTATTTCAGGAAAGGAAAAGGAGTTTCAAGGAAAACAGAAGCATGGATTTTTAGAACCGAAGCAATCAAGGATGTCATTGGGGCCAACTGCCTCATTTTATAAATGGGTAGGTTGAGTCCTAGAGAGAATAAGCGGTTTATCCAAGAGTTCGGTTCAGTCGCTCAGTCGTGTCTGACTCTTTGCAACCCCATGGACTGCACGCCTAGCTTCCCTGTCCATTACCAACTCCTAGAGTTTACTCAAACTCATGTCCATTGAGTCAGTGATGCCATCTAACCATCNAAACTCCAATACTCTGGCCACCTCATGAGAAGAATTGACTCATTGGTAAAGACTCTGATGCTGGGAGGGATTGGGGGCAGGAGGAGAAGGGGACGACCGAGGATGAGATGGCTGGATGGCATCACAGACTCAATGGACTTGAGTCTGAGTGAACTCCGGGAGTTGGTGACAGACAGGGAGGCCTGGTGTGCTGCAGTTCATGGGTCGCAAAGAGTTGGACACGACTGAGCAACTGAACTGAACTGAACTGATACATGAAAAAAATAAATCGTGAATTGCAACCATTCTACTTTCTTGTTATTCCCACTATTCAAAATAACTTTAAGTTCAAAAGGCAATGACTTGGTCTATGTTCGATCCATGCATTAAAAACAAGGACTGCTTGGGACTTCTCCAGGGTTCCAGTGGTTAAGACTTTGTGCTCCCAGTGCAGGGGGTGCAGGTTCAATTCCTGGTCAAGGACCTATGATCCCACACCAAAAAAAAAAAAAAAAATTAGGGACTACAAGCTTCATCCTTTTGATATCACCCTGGGGAAATCCAGAGTCTGAATGGAGGGAGAAGTCACAAAGAAAGAGGGAGGAACATGGTTCCAGATTCCTGAAGAATGGGTCTGTGCCATTCAAATAAATGCCAGTTTGTAATGATTTTTTTAATTTCTTTTCATTTGGTGACTTGACTATCTCCTAATTGAGTTGAAGCCTAAAGACTTTACATAAAAGTCTGACCAAGGCAACCAAACTGCAATGCAAGAGTATGAATTTTGTCTCGTGGCTATGTCGGAAAGGAAAAGCTGTGATGAGCCTTCCAGCGGGGCACCTGACAAGCACTGGGGAGCTCCCTGTGCTGTGAGTCTTTGCCACATGCTTGGCCGTGCTTAATGTGAGCCAAGACCACACTGAAGGCCCCAGAGAGAAAGTCTGTGCAGCCAGAAGCAACAGGACAGACTCCAGGTCCACACAGCTGTCCTGCCTATGAGTTCCCACAGGTGCAGGTGCAGCCTCTCTCCCCAAGGAGTCAAGACGCAGGGTCTCTGAGGACCCACGAGATGCCTGGACAGCTCCAGGACCCTGCCTGATGGACTGGTATATGAAACAGCAACTCTTCAGGCTCCAGCCTTTGGGAAGGACCAGAGATGACATAAATGCCCTGTTTGTTCTCTGGGCAGAGAGAGTGCGTGTACACCAGTACCATTACACATGCTGCCTGATGCTAAGAGAATGCAGGGATGGATGGTGTTAGGTCAGTGCTGTCTCTTTGTTTTTCTCTTTGAAATGAACTGGGAAAATAGGTTGCACTGCAGTCCACAGGGTTTTCTTTGGATTTTTGTTTGTGAATAGTCATTAACAATGAAGCTACCAATTGCAAACTAAAAAACTAAAATATATTTTAAAAGTCTATTTACATGGAGATTTAAAAATAATGTTGCAATGTTTTCCAGATATTGCAGTAGTATTTCTTTATTCTATGAAACTGAAATGCTTTTTAAAATTGTGAGTGAACATAATCACTTAAATGTATCTGAAGAGAATGAAAAGAATATGAGCTTTTGGTTTAGGCAGACCTGGGTTTGACCGGCAGCGCTGGCCCTTTCTAACCTGCATGTGTGTGTGTTAAGCTGTTTCAGTCATTTCCGACTCTGTGCAACCCTGTGGACTGTAGCTGGCTCCTTTGTCCATGGCATTCTCCAGGCAAGAATATTGGAGTGTATTGCCATTTCCTTCTCCAGGGGATCTTCGGGACCCAGGGATCGAACCCACTTCTCTTAGGTCTCTTGCATTGGCAGGTGGGTTCTTTACCACTAGTGCCACCTGGGATGCCCTCTAACCTGCACGACAGGTGTTAAATGTTTAACTTCCCTGGTCCTCAGTCTCCTATCAAGATGGGAAAACAATACCATACAGGATTGCTGTGAGGACTAAATACAAATGCAGTCAAATTAATTTATTAAATCAATTAGATCTATTTTTTCACTTCTAATTTAATAAATACATAATTTGGGGCATGTAAATACTATGTATGTTTACATTTTAGCTTTCATGTATATTTCACATCTAGTTTTATAAACATGTCAGAAAACCTTCTTTCCCACAACCCTTTAAGAGTCTGGGAAGCAGAAAAGAGAAAAACATAATTTCATTTTACAGATGAAAAAATTAATTCCCACAAAGAGAGTGAGTTAATTACCAAACCAAGCCTGAAGTCCGATTTTTTGACTTCCAAATACTGGTAAAGTCCCAGGTGGAAGTGTTGTGAAAGTGTTAGTTGCTCAGTCCTATCCAACTCTGCCACCCCATGGACTATATACAACCTTCCAGTCTCCTCTGTCCATGGGATTCTCCAGGCAAGAGTACTGGAGTGGGTTGCCATTTCCTTCTCCAAGAATACCGGAGTGGGTTGCATTTCCTTCTCTAGGGGATCTTCCCCACCCAGGGATCGAACCCCAGTCTCTTGCATTGCAGGCAGATTCTTTCCTAGGTTACCTGATGTTACCAAAGCAGCGATTTACAACCAGGGGAGAGGACGCGGTGAGATTGGGAGTGGGGTGGGGATGCGTACTTGGAAGAAATATAGTAATACTTTAATCATTTCTGTTTGTCTTTAATCATGACCTTTAATTTATTTGAAGACTTCAAAGGATATTAGAGGCGAACACGGGCTGTTTCTGTCGATCAGAGGGGGCATTGGTTGGAGAAGTGCCAAAATCACCACCCTAGGAAGCTGGTTCCCCCCAGATGAAACCTGAAACCAACCTTCCGTTTCCTGGGGATGGGCTCATCAAAGAGTAGGTTGCCGGCCTCCGCCTCGTCGATGCCATCGTCTGGGGGCGCGGGGCTGCGGAAGGGCTTGAAGCTGTCGGCGGACAGCGGTGGCGACGGCGTGGACGGGTTGGACTGGTCGCTGGGGGCACTCCAGCTCCAGTAGCCGCTGCTGCTGGTGCTGGAAGGCACGCCGCCCCCCTCCTTCCAGGATCCGCTCAGGCCCTCTGTCGGAGCACACAAGCACAGCGTCAGCGCGCAGTCCCAGGCTCCCGGGGCACCCAGGCCGGGGTCAGAGGGCAGCGAGGGCCGAGATTCCCTGCTGGTGAAAGCGCCTGTAGCCAGCCCACTTGGTAATTTGCCACAGCTCAGTATGTACGTTGTACTCTATTTATACTTTCCAAAAAGTTGCACGATAGTTTGTTTATAAACATCTGTTTTAGCCATATATGCGTGTGTGCTAAGTCGCTTCTGTCCTGTGGATTGTAGCCTACCATGCTCCTCTGTCCATGGGATTCTCCCGGCAAGAATACTAAAGTGGGTTGCTATGCTCCTCTCAGGACAGGCCTTTTCTAAGAGTTTTCTGATGGATGCTGCTTTATGCAAAACTAGTTCTTTAGGATGATAGTGGAGAATACATGAAAACAAGGAGGAAAAAAAAGATATTATGGTTCGCTAAGTGTAGGAAGTTTAGGTGTTTATGGATTATGTTACTAAGGGAGTAATGATTTGCGGCATTTCTCCAAGCCCCATCCCCACATTTTAACATTTTAAAAGGAATTTCTTACAGGGCTGTGATACTTGGAATACATTTATAGAGTCGATCTAAGATTTAAGAACATAAGAGAGAATTCCTGATTAGTTATCTAAAGTCATTTCCCATACAGCTTATTATAACAAATAATTGTGCCTTATATTTGGTGTATGTTTTACATCTTACAAGGGCTTCCTGGTAGCTCAGCTGGTGAAGAATCTGCCTGCAATGCAGGTGACCCCAGTTAGACTCCTGGGTTGGGAAGATCCCCTAGAGAAGGGATCGGCTACCCACTCCAGTATTCTGACCTAGAGAATTCCATGGACAGAGGAGCCTGGTGGGCTATAGTCCATGTGATTGAAAAGAGTCAGACACAACTGAGCAACTTTCACTTTCATTTCACTTACATCTTACAAAGCTTATTCACACAATCTGATGCATTCTCATAATCTGTCTTTCAGAGTAAGGATTACTATGCCCATTTTACAGATGAGGTCCCTGAGGCACCAGGAAATTAACTGACTTGCCATGATTAGTACATAGAGGATGGGCCAGGGTCTCAAATGCTGGTCTACCAGTTGGCCCTCCTTCTCCTTCAGTACATGCAGACCCCAGGTATGAGCATTCTTTTTTTCAGGCAAAGCTGAGATCAGAAAAGAACTCATCGGTAATAATTACTGATAAGACTGGTGTTGAATTTTACCTTTCCACTTGTGGGAGAAAACATGATGAAATGCTTGCTAATATAGAGAGATTTTTGCCCAGTTGGAATGTCTTTAGGGGCTCTCTTAATCACTGAAGATTTGCTTTATTTTTCAAAATGCCCAATCTTAATTAGCATTTGTATAAATTTGACTTTCTTTTGGATAATTTCTCCTCCACATTAATGTGCATTTTGAATATATTAAAACTATACCCTAACTACAAGAAGGAAAAATAAATCCCAAAATGCCTCATTAAAGAAATGTTATTAACATCTGTGTAATTAGTAATGAACTGAAGACATACTAGCATTCATAAAAAACAACATACTACCATTCATCAAAAAATTTCTTGACTATCTTCACCTAATTATAGGTTTCCAGGATATTCCTCAACTTTGTCAAGGAAAAAGTTCAGTTAGATGAATGAAGTTTTAAGTTGAATAGCAGAAGTAAGTTAACCATCTCATTTAAGCCAAGCTCTAACAGAATTACATGGTCTGTTATGCAAGCTCACATCTTGATAGCATTAACAAAACCAAACCAGCCTCTCACTCCCTGTGGTCTACACAGAGACTGAGATGCTTCCTGAACTGGAGTTGCCTCTACTAAATAAGAAAGCTCTTTTCAATACATGACTTCAAGCTGAGTCTAGTATAAGGCCTTAGGTAATATTACCTGGTGGACAAACTCACTTGGCAGGCCCAGGGGGCTTATAAATATATTGAAGCATACACTTGTATAATAAAATAAGTTCGTGGAGCAAGATCTGTAATCATGGTAAGTAGGAGGAACTGGCAGGAGAAGGGGACAACAGAGGATGAGATGGTTGGATGGCATCACTGACTCGGTGGACATGAGTTTGAGCAAGCTCAGAAGTTGCTGATGGACAGGAAAGCCTGGTGTGTTGCCAGGCTTGGGGGGCTCCCAGTCCATGGGGTGGCAAAGTGCCAGACATGATTGATTAACTGAAGTGAACTGATGAGGAACTGAAATAATTTTGAAGCCAACTATTGTTACAGTGTGGTTACACACTGCTTCCTGCCAGTGCCAGAGTTAATTTATTTGTTTCCCTGTGAATGGCATTTCCTCTAGAAACACTAATCAGAAGGACAGTGGAATATAGAAATAAATCTCTCAGAAAAAAAGTCAGAACCAATTCCTAGTGTTTTTTAGAGAGCAGTGTCTTCTTATCCTAAACAAGCTTTTGCTAAAAATTCAGACAGACATTTTGCTGGAATCTCCCTCGTTTTGGACCCACATCCTAACAAAATGATCCTTTCCTAGCACAGTTCAGTTCAGTTCAGTCGCTCAGTCGTGTCCGACTCTTTGTGACTCCATGAATCGCAGCACACTAGGCCTCCCTGCCCATCACCAATTCCCAGAGTTCACTCAGACTCACGCCCATCAAGTCGGTGATGCCATCCAGCCATCTCATCCTCTGTCGTCCCCTTCTCCTCCTGNCACCTCCACTAGCTTTGTTTATAGTGATGCTTTCTAAGGCCCACTTGACATCACATTCCAGGATGTCTGGCTCTAGGTGAGTGATCACACCATCATGATTATCTTGGTCTTGAAGATCTTTTTTGTACAGTTCTTCTGTGTATTCTTGCCACCTTGATCCTAGCACAGTAGAGGATCACAACAGTTTCCAAACATTCTCTGATATGCAATAATTCTGGAGATAATCTTTATTTCTAAAAAACAGCTTTCATTATCATAAATTGCTTTCCCTTTTTAAGAATTTGCTTCCTTTTGCAGAATAAATGAGAGACATCAGAAATTTGGGATTACTATCTGGGTAGTTATTTTTTTTTAAGTCATAATGAACACTCTCTTTATAACTATGCTAAGAAATGTTTGTACTGAAGATGCAAAAGGTTTATTTTGATCCTAACATTTCAATACAAAGGAATATAAAAATGTTCTCAATTTTAAAATTCCATTGGTAAAAAGAATGAGTGCATCAAAATGATTGTTTTCCCTTGAGAATTCCATGAAATTCTGCAATTCTTTTTTCCTAGAATAGGTTTTGGGGATGACTTCAGCCTTGCTTTTCCGATCATCTTTCTTTGCAGCTTTGCCAAGCTCAGAAGGATATCAGGAAAGATCAGGCTCATCTCAAGAGCATGGTAGCTACTCTATGTGAAGTGACATCACCCCAGCTTGTGGGGAATCAAGGCAGTAGGCACCGTGATTTTTGGTATTGATCTTAATTCCCAGCATCTTGATCATTCTTCCCACTTCCAAATAGACTGCATTAAGTTAGGGTGAGGACTTGATGGATGTCCCACAAATTTATTTATTTATTTATTTATTTTTGCCTTNACATCACCCCAGCTTGTGGGGAATCAAGGCAGTAGGCACCGTGATTTTTGGTATTGATCTTAATTCCCAGCATCTTGATCATTCTTCCCACTTCCAAATAGACTGCATTAAGTTAGGGTGAGGACTTGATGGATGTCCCACAAATTTATTTATTTATTTATTTATTTTTGCCTTTGCTATTTTTATTTCTTTTGAATGCACATTTATCAGTTTGTAGCAAAATCCTATAGCTTTCAGAGCTTCCCTTGTAGCTAAGTCAGTAAAGAATCTGCCTGCGATGCAGGAGACCTGGATTCAATCCCTGGGTTGGGAAGATGCCCTGGAGAAGGAAGTGGCTTTCTTGCCTGGAGAATCCCGTGGACAAACCACAAATTTATTTTAACACCTTCTGTTTATAACCAGATCATGGGGGAACCCTAGTTCATCAGTGACTAGGCTGTCTTTTGAGAGGAGGTTTTCCCTGGCTGGTAAGTTCCACCCGGCGGCCTCAGAATACTACATTTCACTGATTTGCAATGTGGCTTCTGCTCCATGGGTCATCCACTGTAAATGCTCTATTCAAAGCCATGACGTTCTTCTTGATGCAGCATTGAGTCCTTTTCACCTCGACCTTCTGAAGCATCAGACGTTGCACTGTGAAATAAGCTTTTCCCTTGACTTCTGTGAAATCGCTCTTTCCTACTTTCCTCTGCTTCTCCAGTCACCCCTCTCCCTTCCTGGCTTCTTTTCCTTACATACGGAGGAGGCTCACCACTTTTCACTTAGCCACCGTCTCACTATCCTCTACTTTCCCACAGCTCTCTCAGGGTCAGCTCATCTACACTCATGGCCTCCAGTTCTTCATCAGCCCAGATCTCTCTTCCAGGCTGACCCAGCACCCCATCAGATCCTGTTCTTTGGATGATCCCCAGGTCCTCTCTACTAAACGCGTTTCACGCTGGATCTCTCATCTTCGGCTACCCCACCTCTTGCTCCTGACACTCACCAACAGATCTCTTCCTCTGCCTTTGCTCATGACCGCAGGGAATGGGCTTCCCAGAAGGCACCCCGCCACTCCTCCTCCTTTATCTTCTCTATTACCGAGTCTTGCTGATTCTACCTTCTTCATATTTCTCACTTATGGCCTATATGCATCCCCACCGTGACCACCAAGGTTCAGGACACATGCATGGTTTTGATTGTTGTTGTTATTTATTTTTTGTTTTTGTCTTGTATACCAATTATAAATTTCCAGTGTTTCAATCATCTCATAGCTCTCCTATAGCCTCAGAAGAATGTCCAAACTCATAACCAGACAGATATGACTCCTTGATTTCCTGCCAGGCTCTCCAGCTTCGTCTCCTACTGGCCTACTGATTTATCGTATTGAATTATATGAGTCAATATTATATCATGACTGAGACAGGAGATCTGGAATCAGAATGATATGGAAAGAAGTTCAGCTCTGTTTAAAGCCAGCTAATCCTCAGGTGCCTCAGTTTACTTATCTGTAAAATAGTGATAACATCTCATAGAATTTTGAAAATTACATGAGATAAAGTAAACCTAGTATATGGCACATACTAAGTACTCAATAAATGCTAGCTATTAATACAGCTGTGATGGTTTTTTCCCCGCAAAAGATTGTACATTACCTAGGAGTATGGACAATGTTTCAATGATATATTCAAACCATCTATTATGGCTGTTGTTCAGTTGCTAAGTCATGTCCGACTTTTTGTGATCCCATGAACTGCAGCATGCCAGGCTGCATCTGTTATGGTACCTAATAAATATATACTGAATAAAAGAACGGATTAAGGAGCCTGGGATAATGCTTTTTCAAAATATTTAATCTTCAGAGTTCTTTGGTCCAACTATCCCTCCAACCAAACAGGAAAAGAGAAAAAAAAGGCTGGGGAAGTAACTTCATGAGACCAATCTCCATCTACCTGGGTATGGAACACAAGTTCTTAAAGATAAGTGGGAAAGGTGGTGGAGGTCAGGAAACGTGCACTCAGTGGGTGGATGTAAGAATGAGATACAGTGTGGGGTCTTTGGGAGGAGGAAGGAGGCTGGTAGCTCCGGGGTCCATTTCTTCCACATTTCCCCTCCCTTCCCACTGGTGGATGAGGGTCCATTGTGTGTGTTAGGAATGAGTCTGCACGTAAGTGCAAAGACTAGAGTCTGGAAGGATGTGTTCCAAACTGCTGAGAGTGACTGCCTTTGGGGAGGGACTGGCACTGGGAGGGTTTGTGCAACACATGGCTAAATTTTAAAATACGAGTGTGTTCATGTGTTGTGTAATTGAAAAACAACAGGAAAAAAGGGGAAGAGAAAAGAGAAAAAGAAAAGAGCTTTCTCAAAGAGAAGCTCTGCTCCTGATGTGAGAGGACCCCTCCCTGTGCTGTGCCCCAGGCTTACCATTCTGCCGCACAGGAGGGCTCCGAACCAAAGGGCTGGTGGACAAGCTGGTGAGTACCATGGCTGCTGTCACCTTGTCCATGTCCAGCTCCTCCGAAGATTTCCTGGAAAACAGGAAGGGACATGGTTAACTGTTCATTCTGCATCTCCGTGCCATGTTACCATACACGTTTACCCCTCTAGATTGTCCCCATGAAAATGCAATCTTTTGTTAGTTTTATTGTACAGATGAGGAAGTCAAAGTCCAGAGATTAAGTGATTCAGTCAAAATCATATAGTATTGATGGTCCAGAGGTTAAGACTCCGAGCTTCCACTGCAAAACAGGTTCCATCCTTGTTCAGGGAACTGAGATCCCACAAGCTGCACAGTGTGTCAAACATTTAATTTAATAACAAAATCCGATTAAAATCTTACATAATATCAGGAAGTGTCAGGTCCATCCACTGGTCATTCATCTAACAGGTGTTTATTCAGAGTGAAGCATGGGGCTAGACTTTGCTAGGCATGGGTGATATGTGGTAAACAACACACAAAGCTGGTGAGGAAAAACACAGGCTCAGCAAACAAGCAAAAAGAGAGAGACTAATTTCTGGTAGTGACACGTGCTATGTCAGGCACAGACAATGTGACATGACAAGGACCGTGGACAGCTGTACTCAACAGGGGCAGGGAAGGCTCTCTGAGGAGGTGACCTCTGAGCTGAATTGTGGAGGAGGAGGAGGAGAAATTGACCCCCAGCAGCCAAGACAGCTGTGCGAAGGCGAGGCATCAGGAATCAGCTTGGATATTTGGAGAGTCACCCGCTGGTGTGAGAAGGGGAGAGTGGTGCTGAGCTGGTCATGTGGGGTCTTTAGCTGTGGGAGGTGCTTCAATTTTATTCCAGGTGGAACAGGAAGTGACTAGCAGGCTTGAAGCAGGTCTAATGATGTACAATGATTGATATTTTAAAAATCATGACCTGAGCTGCTATGTGGAGAATGAGTTCTAAGAAAGGCAGCATAGAAGCAGGGAGGCTAGTTGGGACATAATTGCTAGGAATCCAGACAGGGGAAAAGAGTCTCGTGGACTGGGGCGAGGGCAGCAGCAGGTGGCCTCGGAGGTCTGGCCGCTGCACTGGGTGTGGGGGGTGAGCAGAAGGGAATGTGCCCGGGTGTCCAGGTGTCTGGCTTGAGCATTTACTGGACCCATTTACTGCGATGGAGAGGGTGGGAGAAAATGCAGTGAGGAGTGTTTAAACTCCAGTGCCAGCTTTTCCACAGTCTATGAGAAGAAGGCTAGGGCAGAGGGTAGTTGCTATGCTGTTAACGTGAAGAGCCACTGAGACGAAGAGGTTACTCTGGTTCATTAATCTTGGTCAGCTAACCCTGAATAAAGGTTCATCAGATAATGATCATTGTGAACTGAAGCTGGCTTGTTTAAATTCATTTCGATAATGAAGTTAGCATTGAGAGGCAAAAATGTATGCATTAATAGTACCCTGACACCAAGTAAATTGTACCTCCTCCTCAGAGATGAATATGTTATTTCAAATGAGGGAACAGTTGAAGGAGCACAGGAGAGGATTAATAAGTCACATCGATAAAGGAACTGACACTTTGACAAAGGTGGTTTTCATCCACAGGTATGCTGTATAGTTTGTAAAAGCAATAAACTCTTGAGAGAGAAACTTTATAGCATCACTTCAAAGCAACAAAGGGAAAAAAGATTCCTGACTTAGAGAAAAGTCAAATAGTTCCCAGTTAAGGCAGGTTGGGGAACTGCTCAATCAATTTCACCATGAAATTATCAAAATTATTACAAATTGGTTCTCCGATGTTCACCATAGTGCTGAATTACTAAGCAAAGCTTACTCTTTCAATCTAAGGTACCAAAAGATGGGAATGTTTGAAATTTTCTTCTGTAGTTCTTCTCAAAGTACCTTATGCTCTCTCTTGGCAAATTGATCCATCAAAAGACAAATTACTCAATTCAGAGAAAAGTACTTCTAGAAGGCAAGCTTGAGAGCACACAATGAAATTCACTGCACAGAAACTTTCAGGACAGTTTCATACGCTTAGGGAAGAAACTACTCACTCACTTGGCATACCATTAAGAGATTTTACAGTATCTACAATTTAGAAGATCTTCACACTTGGGAGTAAAGGTGATCCTATTTTTTTTTTTTTTCCCAGAAATGAGACCTCCTGAAACAGCACCAGGGAAAGAATGTAAAACATCTTACAGTAATTTTGAGTGTTTTATGTCTCAGTCTTCCCATGTAGTCATGGCCACAGAGGGAAGGGATTGCTTGGGGGTGGTGAAGGAGAAAAGCTTGCTATAGAGACTGTTAGGTATAAATAGATGGTGGGGCTCCTTCCACAGCCTGAGCTCAGCTGTCAGCATCACTCCATGCCAGCAGGGGGCGCACCTGAGCAGGCCATGCTGCCATCTCTTCCAAGACGAATTATGGGAGCTGTTTATTTCTCTTTGCAACCATCAGTCTTCTCTTTTTCTTTTGTTAACAAAAGGTTTAAGAACATGGGAAAGAGTTCCATGAGCCAGGCACAGGAAGATGGCATGACTGTGTAGGGAGAAGCTCCCCTTGCCACTTGCTCCCATCCCTAAAGGGACCTGTTATAGTCATGACTTTTCCGTCTTCTATCTCTTGGTTTCAGGACCTTCGTTTTTCCTTCCTCAATCTCTCCTTGGTTTTTTTGATTTTTCACATCTAACACACACATTTATGTTTTATAGGTCTCACTGATAATTAACACAAAAGCTGATTTGTGTGTTAAGTATGAAGATCAGTAGAGCATCTATCATTATAAAATATGCATTTATTTTGCATTTCCAAAAGCTGCCATTTCAAAATAATTATTGAGTATCATAAAGCAGATTTCTGTGAGTAAAAAGAGGAATAAATATTAGTATAATCAGGGTGCTTCTGTATTTGGATTACCTTTAAGTTTCCCACCAGTACTGGAAGTTACTAAAACCAACAACAACAACAACAAAAAAAAATCAAAAGAATACATACCTAATGATTCAGTTAACCTATATTTCTTGGGAAGTATACATAGCTAATGATTCATTTAACCTACATTTCTCAGGAAGTATTGTTATCATGCTACATGAAACATTACCAGATGATATGGCCTTGTGCTGTGTTGTGCTTTTGTTTTTATCTTTGTTTAATTTCTTTTGGTACAGTACTATCTAATTACTGATTAATTGGTGCTGTAAATTCAAATCCTTATAATTAAACACGAAGAGATGATATACAAAGTAGAATTTGTAACACTTTGAGAAAATTGCTACAAAGGCCCTCTGGTAGATTTAGAGTTGTTGAGGCAGGGGGGAAAAACATTATCAGTAATACTAAATATTCTCTCCTAGTTTGAAACTGAGCTTGAGTCTACTGTAGAAAACCTTACTAATCGTATGTTTACAAAAGGCTTTTCAAATTTTCTTTTCTCTCAAACTTAGTTGAGTATTAGAAGACTTAATAATACTTAGAATTATTTTTTAAAAATAGTAATATTCGTTACTCTATATGTCAGTGGTCTTGAACCTTTTTGGCACCAGGGGCCAGTTTCATGGAAGACAATTTTTCCACAGCCTAGGGATGTGGGGGGATGTTTCAGGATGATTCTCACAAGGAGTGAGCAATCTAGATCCCTTGCATGTGTGGTTCACAGTAGGGTTCAAGCTCCTTCAGTTCAGTTCAGTTCAGTTGCTCAGTTGTGTCCAACGCTTTGTGACCCCATGGACTGCAACATGCCAGGCCTCCCTGTTCATCACCAACTTCCGGAGCTTACTCAAACTTATGTCTTTTGAGTCGTTGATGCCATCCAACCATCTCATCCTCTGCCATTCCCTTCTCCTCCCACCTTCAATCTTTTCCAGCACCAGGGTCTTTTCAAATGAATGAATTCTTCGCATCAGGCAACCAAAGTATCAGAGTTTCAGCTTCAACATCAGTCCCTCCAATGAATATTCAGGACTGATTTCCTTTAGGATGGACTGGTTGGATCTCTTAGCTGTCCGAGGGACTCTGAGAGTCTAATGCTGCCACTGATCTGACAGGAGGTGGAGCTCGGGCAGTAAAGCAAGCGATGGGGAGTGGCTGTAAACAGATGAAGTTTGATCACGTGCTTGCCACTCACCTCCTGTGTATGGCCCGGCTCCTAGTGGGCCATGGATCGGCACCATGGCCCTGGGGGTTGGGGACCCCTTCTCTGTGTGATGTGTCACTCAGGTTGACCTGGCTTCGAGGACTGAACAGGATTTCAAGAGGGGAGAATCACATTTCAGGCAAGGGATTAGGCAAGTCCTTGCCTTGTAATCTGCTTAGGAGTCCTATTAGAAGGATGGGAGATGAGGACAGAGAGCCTGGGCCAGTTCATGGGGCCTCTCATGCCAGGCTGAGTGGTTTGTCATATCCTTGTAAACAGAGGGAAGTCACTGAACCCTCTTGAACCTGGGGGAGAGACAGATGATCAATCTGTATTTTAGAAACAGGTCAAAATGGAACATGAAATGGAAAGGGAAGAAGCTAAAAGTAGGTTGTTTAGCTACTTTTAGTTAAGCCAAAATTCAAACCCCAAGTAATAGACTAAGAGACAACTATTCCTCAATGAGCAGATAGTATTTAGTCTTTGAGTACAGACTCCCTGTATATCTGCTAATGAGGTGTCTGCTGGGAGCCAGCGTGAGGAATCCCACCCATGACAAGGTCATGTGGAGTGCAAGGTGATTCGGGTCTCAGGTTTTCCCCCGGTATTTCCTGAGCATGTACCCCCCAAATAAGAATCTGCCTGACTTATTATATTGTACTTTTCCACTCTTCTGACACTCTCTGGAAAAAGTTAATTCAGGGCTTTAGTCTTCTGCATTTGAAAAGAGTGTTTCAGCTCAACCCCCTCTGATAACTCTAACTTGCCTAACAGGTTCCCCCAGACCTTTTACAGCTTGTGAATTGCTTACAGCCCCCCAGCTGTGAGAGGCACAAAGCTTAAAGCATCTTAAAGATACAGAGCCTTTTCTAAAGAGCCAAAAATCATATTGGTGACAGGATTTCACTGTTGACTCAATGATTGCCGCCAGACTTCCATATTCTTTATCTTTTAGGCACCTGGGAGGATGTTAATCAATGTAAACGGGATATGGAAAAAGGTATATAGTAGTTTTGATGTCAGCAACACTAGACTTTTGAGTTAATTACTTTCCTCTTTGTTATATATCACTGCACTCCTTTTGTGTCCTTGCTATGTAAGAAGGTAACTTTATTTAATGCTTTCTGAGAGTGGCACCAGACTTTGGGAAGAACACCACAAATGAGTCTTCTGGTTAACAAACCCTTATCAGAAAAGGGCCGTAAAATGTTAATTGGCCTTTTGGCCAGAAGATGATGCAAATCACCTAAGACTTGTGTGTACCACTAGGTATGTAGAGAGAAAAGCCTGGTTTTGATAAGAGTCTGGGCTGCTAATGCTGCATAATTTTGTATTACTCATTGATCTCTATGTACAATCAAAAAAGTATAAAAGGCCTTCTGAACAATAGAGGACGGGCCAGTCGCTGGACTGGTTTCCCTCGTGTCTCCTCTTTACTCTAATTTCTGGCTGAATTCCCATCCGGGGCGTGGAGGCTTGCCATATCTACTTACTTGTCCCAGCTTTTAAGTTCCATGCGAGGGGGAGCCCAAGGCGGGGCACCCCCTGATATTCAAGAGGATGCTGGTGGCCTAACGTAGATGGTGCAAGTTCCTTGTCTTGGAACTTTATTGGCTTTCCACGTAAACAAGTTATTCAGCCTCTTTTCTCCACCAAAATTTTCTTACTATACTATTTCTTCCTAATCTAATCTTATATTAATGAATAAATAAGTTTTTTCTCACCTACGCCATCTGTCTCCCCTTTGAGTCACCCTGGATCCACCGGGGCTGGACCCTGGCAGGTGTCCTGGGCCTCTCTGGGAGAGGTAGTAAAGGTAATGGTTAAGAGCACAGGCTCTGGAACGAATTAGATCATATGGGTTCAAATCCACTCTGCCATTACTAGCTGTGTGACCTTGGGTAAATTACTAACATCTCGGAATCTCTGTTTCTTTATTAGAAAAAGGAAGACAAAAAATAGATCTGTCGAAGGGCTTCCTTGCTGATCCAGTGGTAAAGAATCTACCTGCCAACGCAGGAGACACAGGTTAGGTCCCTGATCCGGGAAGATCCCACATGCCATGGATCAACTAAGCCTGTGCACCACCACCACTGAGCCTGTGCTCTAGAGCCCGGGAGCCACAGCTACCAAGTTCATGCCCCTAAACCCTGTGCTCTGCAACGGGACAGGCCACCACAAGGAGTAGCCCCTGCGCTGCAACTGAAAGTAGCCCTGCTCACCGCAACTAGAGAAAAGCCCGCACACAGCAACAAAGACTTGGCATGGCCGAAAATAAACAAAGTTTAAAAAAAATAGATCTGTTGAGAAGACTAAATGAGAAAATGTACACGAGTGCCAACATACAGCCTCACTAGAGTCAGGGTTAAATGGGTGTTGGCCATTATTAACCTTCAAGTTCATGAACACACTCATAGCACATAACCCCCACGAAAGAGGAAAGCGTTAGGTTTCTTTACTTGGTCTTCTTATTCAGCACCAGCATTAGCAGTTGTTGCTTTTCTTTTTGGGGGGGTGTGTGTGTGTGTGTGTGGTGGTGATGGTATTATTTTTCATAAAGACACAGTTGTAACTTCACAAGAGGTGCTTTGAAGGAGGTGGCAACTGTGTAGTGAGGAGCAGCTGCTGGGCTCCTCACTAGTTCCACACGTTGTCGCCTTGGCAAGGATGTGGCTCATGACATCATGACTCTTGAGGTCCCCCCACAAGCAGCCAAAGCCTCCAGTGACCATTTGGATTTTATTTCTGCTCTCAGCCCTCATTCCTGCACTACTAGCTATGTGCTCGGGGCTTTCAGTTCAGTTCAGTCGCTCAGTCGTGTCTGACTCTTTGTGATCCCATGGACTACAGCACGCCAGGCCTCCCTGTCCATCACCAACTCCCGGAGTCCACCCAAACTCATGTCCATGGAGTCGGTGATGCCATCCAACAGTCTCATATTCTGCCATCCCCTTCTCCTCCCGCCTTCAATCTTTCCCAGCATCAGGGTCTTTTCAAATGAGTCAGTTCTTCACATCAGGTGGCCAGAAGGGCTGTTTTTGTTCCTGGAAATACAGTTTTGAGAAAACTCGGCAGAGATTCTGTCCTCCTGAGCTGTGCTTTGTTGGAGAATCAGACCTTCATCAGACACACAGATAAACATAAATTCAGCTTCCCAGGTGGCTTAGGGTAAAGAATATGCCTGCCATTGCAGGAGACCTGGGTTCAATCCCTAGGTGTGGAAGATCCCCTGGAGAAGGAAATGGCAACCCACTCCTGTGTTTCTGCCTGGAAAATTCCATGGACAGAGGAGCCTGGTGGGCTACAGTCCATGGGGTCACAAGAGTCAGACACGACTCAGTGACTAAACCACCACCCACAGATGTGACAAATGCCAGGTAGGAGTGTCTGGACTGGGGGCTTCTGGCTAATGGGAGAGCTCCCAGGTCAGGAATGGAAGGGGGCACTGGCCGTAGCCTCTCTGAGGGTGTAGACGAGCCCAGGGCTGGGCAGTGCGGGAGCACAGGCCAGTCTGCCTTTAGAAGCAAGGCTGAGGGCCGTGCGGAGGGCCAGCTGGGTCTGGCAGCGCTCCCTTGAGGAGGGGCAGCTGGGTTGGGCCTGCAGAGTTCTCTAAGGCTCTTATCTTAAAGGCCTGGGAAGCACTGAGGTGTTTCCAGTAGGGTCGGGTAGGGAGAGGTCAGGTCAAGTTGAGGTGATGCTATCAGATTTACTTTTCAAAAAGCTCACCCTGGCCGCAGTGTGGAAAATGAGTTTCTGGGGTTTGACAACTGATCTTTTATCTGAGGAAGTGATTGCCTGGTGACTGTGGCAGCAGGTTGCGGGATGACAGCACCTGTGACATGAAGAGGCAGTTGGGGGGGGTGTGCAGCATCGCTGGACGCGGCCCCAGGCCTGGGGTCTCCTGCACGGGTTGGGGGCGGGGGGTGGTGCGGCTTGCCGGCCCTGAGCCGACAAGCCCGGCTACTGTTCATGCCTCAAGAAGCATTTTTCTTCTTTTGAAACACGTCATGCCTGAATGCCATCTGCTCGGAGGGTGTGTACAAACACGGTCTCCCCTGGCTAACCCACCAGCTAACGGAAAAGTGTTTTACACCCCAGAGAGCCATAAAAGACAGTTATCTGCAATTAAAACACTGTAGTAAGAAAACGGAAATAAAAATGAATACTACATCCCTCAGATTAGAACTAATCTAGTTCCTTAGCAACCACTGAAATCTGCTGTCTAGACCAAGTTCAATTACTTTTAAAACTTGTGGTAGGGGCCATGGAGGGGAGGGGATGGGGCGGGAGAGGAACTAGTCTGGCTGGTTGCTTCTTGCTTCTCCCATCAAACAGCGAGCCTCAGGCCTTGGCGAGACTTTGCTACCCGGGGCATTGACCTCATCCCCAGCCAGACAGCCTTCCTGGCCCTTATCGCCTTGCTCCTTGGAGTCAGCCCGCCAAGGAGACCCGTGTCGGGGCCCATGTTTCANAAAAAAAAACAAAAAAACTTATGGTAATCTTTAGACCAGGAATGAAGTCTGAAAATAAACTCTCTCCCACTAGAATGGGCACAGTGACATCTCCAATCCTGGAATTCTGGGAGAGCTTTCCCTGAGAGTTTGGAAAATTGGACTCAGTCACTGTTAAATGCGATTAAAAAGCACAAAAACTTCATTTTCTTTCTAAAGGGATCTTGTAGCAAAAGTGGTCCTTTTCCCTCCAGTTTCATTTTAGCTGTTGTTTCCTTCGGGACCACAAGGAAGATGAGAGAAGCTGCCTATTTTATTAAGGTGTCCAGTGGCCTTGATCAAACAAGATGGGAAAATGAGAGCAAACATATCATAATCCATGAGGCAACACAGATCAGTACTTCTGAAACTACCTGTAGGGAAGGATAATTTTTAAGAAATTTCTAATCAGTCATGGATCAATACTTCTGTCAAATACAAGGGGGAAAATGACCCGTGGAAGATACGCATGATAAGTTACTTCAGTCGTGTTTGATTTTTGTCGACCGCATGGACTGTAGGCTGCCAGGCTCCTCTGTCCATGGGGATTCTCCAGGCAAGAATACTGGAGTGGGTTGCGGTGCCCTCCTCCAGGGAATCTTCCCAACCCAGGAGTCGAACCCGTGTTTCTTATGTCTCCTGCATTGGCGGATGGGTTCTTTACTACTAGTGCCAGTGGAAGATGTGGTCATGCCAAACTGCTATGCAAATTTCTAAACTGCTGCTTCCTCTCAGTTTCTGTACCCAGCTCACTGTGGGCTGATGACAGACTGCAGACTGGCACTGGTCCACGGAGCGCCCATTGAGTACGTGGCACTAGGCAATTGCCTTGATGTCCATTTCACTTTGCCTGAAAAGTCGACTTTCAGTCCTCTCCCTCTTTCTCCCACTTGCTGCTCTGCTCCCCTTGGGTCCCCCCATCACCCTGGTCACTCTGCACCTTGGGGCCCATGTTCCATCATCAGTAATCCTTTCCCCTCTCCCCTCTACTGTATCTGGGCTTTCCTCTGAGGTTAATCCTCTTTTCTGTCAGAGTTTCCTGTCAGTCTCACTGAGGTCAGGCAGGGATGCCCACCTTTGACCTGCCCCCTAGGAGACCATCCCCCTTCGCCCTCATGCAGAAACTCTTGGGCTTCTGAGGCTCAGCTGTGCACTTACCTGACTCTCTCCTTCTTTCTGTCTCAGCCATCACCAGCCTTTCTAACAGCACCTCTCTCCCCAGATAGTCATCTAATGTTTTGGCAAACACGTTATAGCCATTATTTTTTAAATAATTTATAATTATAGCTATGATCCTAGGAGACTGATTGAAAGCATCCAATAACCTAACTTCTGTGCCCCTAGCCCCCCAATATTCAGCCTAGTGCTGAGCTTAAGGAAGGACCCTGCACCCAAGTAGACTGAGAGTTAATCCCCAGTAACTCCATTTACTAGATGAGTGATTTTAGGCAAATCTTGTAGCTTTATGCAGCTTCATTCCTCTTGCATAAACTGGGAATAGTAATAATACTGACCTCACAGGGTTTTGGAAGAATTAAATAATTTACGTAAACTACCTGACCTATACTATGCGTGTGTGTGAGCGTGCATAGTTATGTCCGACTCTTTGTGACCCCATGGACTGCAGCACACCAGGCTTCCCTGTCCATCACCAACTTCTGGAGCTTGCTCAAACTCATGCCCATCAGTTGGTGATGCCATCCAACCATCCTATCCTCTGTTGTCCCCTTCTCTTCCTGCCTTCTGTCTTTCCCAGCTTCAGGGTCTTTTCCACTGCCATCAAACCATCTCATCCTCTGTCGTTTCCTTCTCTTCCTGCCTTCAATCTTTCCCAGCATCAGGGTCTTTTTCAATGAGTCAGTTCTTCACATCAGGTGGTTAAAGTACTGGAGCTTCAGCTTTAGTATTAGTCCTTCTGGTGAATATTCAGGACTGATTTCCTTTAGGACTGACAGTCCATCTTGCTGCAAATGGCAAAATTTTATTCTTTTTTATGGTTGAGTATATTCCATTCTGGGGNCAATGAGTCAGTTCTTCACATCAGGTGGTTAAAGTACTGGAGCTTCAGCTTTAGTATTAGTCCTTCTGGTGAATATTCAGGACTGATTTCCTTTAGGACTGACAGTCCATCTTGCTGCAAATGGCAAAATTTTATTCTTTTTTATGGTTGAGTATATTCCATTCTGGGGCTTCCCTGATGGCTCAGAGGTTAAAGCGTCTGCCTCCAATGCAGGAGACCTGGGTTCGATCCCTGGGTCGGGAAGATCCCCTGGAGAAGGAAATGGCAATCCACTCCAGTATTCTTGCCTGAAGAATACCATGGACAGAGAAGCCTAGTAGGCTACAGTCCACGGGGTCGCAAAGAGTCGGACATGACTGAGCAACTTCACCTACCTATCATATTCCATTCTGGGCTTCCCTGGTGGCTCAGATGGTAAAGTTCCTGTAGCTTAGACGGTAAAGAATCTGCCTGCAATGCAGGAGACCTGGGTCAGGAAGATTCCCTGGAGAAGGGAAAGGGAACCCACTCCAGTATTCTTGCCTAGAGAATCCCATGGAGAGAGGAGCCTGGTGGGCTACAGTCCACGGGGTGGCAAAAGAGTGAGTGACCAACACCACTACTGTTAAACTCCATTGTAATATATATGATATCTTCTTCATCCATTCTTCTATTGATGGATACTTAGGTTGCTTCCAGGTCTTGGCTACTGCAAACAGTGCTACTATGAACATAGAGTTTCATGTATCTTTTTGAATTATGGTTTTTGGTAAACAGCAGATACTCTAACTTCCTACATTTTATAGTAAATTAAGGCTACCAGGCATGAACTCTCGCATTTTGCCTCTTTACTTCCTTTCTTCGGCATCACAAGTAGGTTCAAGTGTTGCTTTTCCTGCTTGAAGCCATGCCTCCATCTGGCCCACTGTCATCCTCCTCCAAGAGCCTGCTCCTTCTTCGGTGCCCACTAGCTTCTCTCTCCGTCCACTAACATGCTCAAGGGTTTCTTCCCACCGCACTCAGGGTCACGAGGCAGGAATGAATGGGGTAGAATAAGAATGAGGACAGGGCTTGGAGATCACAAGGGACAAGAAACTCTCAAGGAGGGACAGGCTTATAGCGTCAAAGGCAGTGGAGACCAAGCCCATCAGGACCGATGGAACTAGCAGCTAGGAAACAGAAGAAACTAGTAGGAATGGAAGAGGGATTGCTGTGGGTTGAAGAGTGAATGGTTACTAGGAGGTGAGAAATTCAAGGCAGGGATCATAAATGACTTTGGAAAGAAGCTTGGCTATGAAGGGAAGAAGGCTGCTGTTCCTGGAGGAAGTTAGAAGGTATTTGTTTGTCTTCAGATGGATGGGCTCTGTGCTCAGTCGCTTCGGTCGTGTCCGACTCTTTGCAACCCTGTGGACTGTAGCCCACCAGGCTCCTCTGTCCGTGGGATTCTCCAGGCAAGAATCCTAGAATGGGTTGCTCTGCCATCCTCCAACGGATCTTCCTGACAGGGGGAGACAACTCTTGTGTGCCTGTGTCTCCTGCATCGGAGGTAGATTTTTACCCACTGAGCCACCTGGGAAGCCCAAATGGGAGTCTAGTGCATTTAAATGCTGACAAGAAAGGGCCAGTAGCATGGAGAGGTTCGAGATCCAGGAGAGAAGGGATAATAAATGGACAAGGTCTTTACTAAGGCTGCATAGAGTGGGGTCCCCAGCTCAAGTGGGATTCACTTTATACACAGGCAGGAGCATCGTCCCTATAACGAGCGAGCAGGACACTGGTGGCCTGGGCACAGGCACATGTGTAGTGTGGGCTCGGGGACTTGTTGATGTGTCTTCACGGAGGTTTTTAGCTTTAATTCTTTCCTCAGCAGCAGACATGTTTCTCTGTGGGGAGTGGGGCAGGGGGCCGCTCCTTCCCCTTCCCCAGTGGAGGGCTGAAGGTTTGACATCGCAAACCTTCATGAATAAGGAGAGAGAAACCTGAACAGGACCTCACAAGACAGCCATCAAGAACAGCTCCGCTGAAAGGCGGGGGCGGGGGCTTTAAGAGCTGCAGCAAGAGGGTAGGCGGGCAGCTGCTGGATTTTCCTGGGAGGCGGGGGGTTCGATGAAGAGGTGTGCAGAGAAGGCCATGGGATCTTGTTTTAGGAAATGAGTGAAGGCTGAGGGGCTGAAACATGGGGGAGCGAATGGAGAGAAACCAGAGATCTTAATGAGATCTAAATACTAACGCGGTGGGAGCAAGAGAGAGGAAGGGCTGAAAGAACTGGAGGTCACGAGCAGGCATGGAGTACTGAAGATGGAGATTCGAGAGAGAGAGAGAGAGAGGAATCGTGGGAGGCAGCAGGGCCAGGGCGTGGCCGCAGGAGAAGCGCAGAGGCGGAGGAGGGATGAAGTCACTGCATTATGAATGGTGAGGCTGCCTACCTAACGGGGTCGCTCGTGCAGGAGAGGAAAGCTGCGAGCAAGTGATGCAAGCCTTTAGAAAAGGGTGAGGGACCAGGATGTCAGGAGAGTCAAGCTAGGGGAGAGGCGGAGGGGCCTCAAGCAGCAGGAGGTTTATGCAGGAGTGCAGGAGCTGACAGCTTGTTAACAGCTGTGGGGACTGGGAGACGTTCCTTCCTGCGAGGTTCCCCACCGCTTTTGGGATGAGAGTCACACTCCTGTGCACGAAGCACAGGCAGGAGACACGTGGCCCTCTCTAGCAGGGTCGCTGCATCTCGCCCTCACTTCAGCTCAGGTGCTCCGCAGGGCTCCCCTTGTGGCTCAGCTGGTAAAGAATCTGCCTGCAATGCGGGAGACCCCGGTTCAGTTCATGGGTTGGGAAGATCCCCTGGAGAAGGGAAAGGCTGCCCAGTATTCTGGCCTGGAGAATTCCATGGACTGTATAGTCCATGGGGTCGCAAAGAGTCGGACATGACTGAGCCACTTTCACATTCATTTTCCACAGGGCAACTCCCCAGCAGTAGCCACACCATCCTCTCTGTTCCTCTGCTTTGGGAGCAAGCTTCCTCCAGGTTCCCCCGGCCCTGCCTGTCTCACCCTTGCACCGTCAGCTCAGTCCCACTCCCTGGAGGCCTGTGGACCCTCGCCTGGCCAACCAGCTGCCCCAGCACCTGCGTTGTGAGGTCAGGTGCTCGCTCCCCCTCGCCCCTGGACATCACAACTGTCTGACATCTATTGCCAACATGGAGCACAAAACCTGGCTTAAGGTCAACTCTTCGTAGAGTTTTGGGAGGAATCAGTGTCAAGCAGAGGCGGTGGGCAGTGGCCGATGGGTGGTGAAGAGCAACACAGCAAGCCCAGCTGAAGATCTTGCGCCCTTTTCTTCCGCTCATTAGACCTGGTAATTCATTCAGTTCCTCAAGTGGAAAACAATTTCTCAAAAATTCAGCTATTAAATAAACCATTCACATGAATATTTTTTTTTTTACTGGCTCC